>MU671078.1:37551-67341 GCA_026770625.1 Nicotiana glauca | reverse complement strand
GCATCCAACTATCCTCTTCCCCTTTTGTCTTTTCACTAAGACCCATGTCTGATTCTTGTGAAGAGACTCCATCTCTTCGGTCATGGCTAACCGCCACTGTGCAGCATCCTTGCAAGAAGTTGCTTCAATATACGAGGAGGGTTCCAGATCCTTAATCTCTTCTTGTGCAGCTACGAACACATATGCAATCAAGTTTGCTTGATCTATAAGGCGTTCCGGTTCTCGTGTCTGCCTCTTCTCCCTCCCCTTCGCAATTGTGTATAGTTCATTGACAGCAAGTTCTTCAAGGCCTACATCTTCTGACTCATCTTTAACCTGAGTCTCTTGATCCTTTTCCTTTGCAAGCTCCACCGGAAGCTCCACCTGCTCGTTGTTCTTGTTTCCTGAAAACTCCACAGAAGCTTTACGGGGATCAAGTATAGAGGATTCATTGAAGGTGACATCTCTACTAACTATAAATTTGAGTAAAGACAAATATCAAAGTTTTTACCCTTTTACTCCATCTACATACCCTACGAATATGGCCTTCTAAGCCCTTGGTTCAAGCTTTCCTTCGTTAACGTGATAATAAGTTGGACACCCAAATACTTAGTAAGTATGAATAGTTAGAGGGTTCACCTGACCATACCTCATTCGGAGTCTTAAAGTCAATTGCCGATGCTGGAGATCGATTGACAATATGAGCAGCAGTGTGAACTGTTTCAACCCAAAATACTTTGGACATTTTGGCTTGTATGAGCATACAACGAGCCTTTTCACGAAGAGTTCTGTTCATTGTCTCGGCAACTCCATTCTGATGTGGGGTATGCCTGACAGTCCTATGTCTTGAGATCCCATGAACCTTGCATAATTCGTTAAACTCTTCATTGCAAAACTCCAAGCCATTGTCTGTGCGAAGATACTTGATTTTCCGCTCCATTTGATTTTCAACCAAAATCTTCCACTCTTTAAATGCTTCAAAAGCATCACTTTTTGCCTTCAAAAAATGCACCCAAACCTTTCGTGAGAAATCATCAATAAAAATGAGAAGATACCTCTTTCCGCCCTTCGATAGAAGTTTAGAGGGAACCCATAAATCTGAATGGATGTAGTCTAGTACTCCTCTTGTCCTGTGTTTGCCAGTACTGAAGCTGACCTTCTTCTGCTACCCTAGAACACAGTGCTCACAGAAGTCAAGTGTGCTGATCTTCTCACCTTCCAAAAGGTTACAATTGCTCACATCTCCAGTCCACGTACGCTCATATGACCTAGTCTCATGTGCCATAGTCTTGCCTTGTCATCATTAGATAACTGCACAATAGATGCATTTGCAGAGCCAACAATGGTGCTTCCGGCCAATGTGTAAAGGTCGTTCTCCAGCTTACCTTTCAGCATGACTAAAGAACCTTTAGTCACCTTTATAGTTCCTGCTTCGCTCATGTACCTGTAGCCTTGTTCATCCAGAGTACCTAAGGAGATCAAATTCTTCTTCAGATCAGGAACATGACGAACTTGTGTAATAGTCCTCATGACTCCATCATGGCAGCAAATTCGAACTGAGCCAATGCCAACTATTGCACAAGTTGCATTATTGCCCATTACTACGGTTCCTCCACTTTTCTCATAGCTGCTAAACCAGTCTTTTCGGAACGTCATATGCAGAGTACAAGCAAAGTTTAACACCCATTTGTTTCCATAACTACTATTATTACACGATGTTGTTAGTACATAATCATGATCTGTTCAACTGTAGATTCACTCACCTTATTCTTGGACTTTGACATTGAGCAATCTCGTTCAAAGTGCCCCTTCTTGCCACAACCCCAATACTCTGTATTCTTCTTGTTCACACGAGACTTTGATCTGTACTTTGATTTGCTCTTTCCATGTTGGCTAGTCCGGTCTATCACAAAGAGCCCACTGGCCTGGTCATCT
Source organism: Nicotiana glauca (assembly GCA_026770625.1). Taxonomy (NCBI): domain Eukaryota; kingdom Viridiplantae; phylum Streptophyta; class Magnoliopsida; order Solanales; family Solanaceae; genus Nicotiana; species Nicotiana glauca. The sequence continues at coordinate 65,427 of MU671078.1, read as the reverse complement.
CTGTCTCCTTCAATGTGCCTCCGCACTTCACTAGAGTTAAGTGCCTGCCGCACTTGCTCAAGCTTGATAGGCTCCTTGCTATACATCATTGAATTCTCAATATCATATCCTGAAGTCAATGAAAATAGCAAAGCACATGCAAGCGTCTCCTCCTCCCTTTTAATTCCTGCAATCGGTAAGTCCATGACAAGTTTATTGCACGCATCTAAATGATCTTATAACGAAGTACCTGAACCCATCTTAAATGTGTGAAGACGTCGTTGTAACAACATCCTTGTTGTTACTGATCGGTCTTTGTATAGCCCTTCTAGCTTTTCCCATAACTGTTTAGCTGTCTCTTCGGCACCCGTACTCACTTCACAAAGCACGTTAGGTGCAAGGGATAGTTGGACTGTACTCAATGCATCCCCTTCAATCTTCTCCTTGTCGGGAGCTGATATATCATTAGGATACTTTCCGTCAATAGCACGGATTAAACCTTCCCTCCTCAGTAACGCCATCATCTGTATCTTCCAGATATTAAAGTTGTTGCGTCCACTGAATCTATCGATTTCAAACTTCATGGAACTCATCTATGCTTGTTCTTCCTCCTTGGATCGCTAAGGAATCTTGTCGCTCTGATACCAATTGTTAGCGGAAACGTAAAAGAAAGAACACAAGATTTAACTTGGTTCGGATCAAAATAATCCTACGTCCACCAGAGAACAATTGTCTTTTTATTATTTACAAAGCAAGGGGAGATTTCCCAATTACACTTACGAGAATTTCTCTCTTAACTCTCTACTCACTACAATGTATTGTATTGTTTTTGGGATGATCTCTATAAATGGAGTGCATCTATTTATAGAGGTAAAGACTTCCTCTTGATGTCATTGGTGACATCAAACTACCTCCTCTTGATGTCATGGGTGACATCAAAGGAGGAAGCTTCCTCGTAGCATTCATACCAACTCTTTCCACCAACTCTTCCAATTGGCATGCCATTGTTGACTAAACATAAACCAACATTTTCAGCATACCTTTGTTGAGTAAACATAAACCAACATTTTCATGTTCCTTTTTTTATGTCATGTGATCAAACATTGAGGTACCAGATAGGGCTCTGGTTTGGAATAACAAGGAAATACAAAGGCAGTGTAACCTAAATAGGTTCTTCCGGTCTACCATGATCACTTTGTCCTCAGAAATCCTTACTGTCTATCAATGATTGTCTCTATTCTACCTATATTTTCAACTTGTTTATCCATTAAATTTCCTTTTATTTTCGTTATTTTTGTTTTTTCTCTTGAGAGGGGATCATGCGGGTCTATCTAGGTTTCGGCAGACACCACCATAACTGAACTTGCTCCAATCAAAATTTGAAGGAGAACACTTGCTATCAGAAGTTCAAGGATCTATACACTTAAATAGATATTATCAAGCTCTGAGTGTCGTTCAAGTATTACATGACTATTATAAAATAGTTGAAAGAAAGTTATCTCGTATGTCAGCATTGAACACTAGATAAATTGATAAATATTGTGCTAGCATTTAAACAACAACAACAACAACAACCCATTATAATCCCACTTAGTGGGGTATGGGGAGGGTAGTGTGTACGTAGACCTTACCCCTACCCTTGGGTAGAGAGGTTGTTTCCAAATAGACCCCCGGCATCCTTCCCTCCAAGAACTTCCCACCTTGCTCTTGGGGAGACTCGAACTCACAACCTCTTGGTTGGAAGTGGAGGTTGCTTACCATCAAAGCAACCCCTCTTGTCTTTAAAGTAGACATGAAACTCAAGCAACAAATATCAAATGAATTCCATTAGGAAAGACCGAAACAGAGAAGGCATACCGCATATCTTAAGTTGCACCCAAGAGTCAGCTCTGCATATGTTTTTTCTATTTTAGACAAGTAGCAGTATGGAGCCTCTTTTTCCAAGAAAACACTTGGATTAGATCTGAGCATGTTTTTTACATCATCCGAAATCTGGAGAATTTTATCGAAGTCTTCAATTTGGAAAGGAACTGTAGTGACCAACGCACGCCATTGAGCACGTGATTTATTCACAATCACCTGAGATTTGCACAAAACAGTCTGTCAAATTCTCCTCCTATTCTGTTGCTTCCGTTTCTTTACTTTTAATTTTTTAGGGCCCAAACGGGGGAGAGAGGGAGGAAACTTCAACAAAGTAAGAAATATCAGAGCCAAAAAAACTGAAGCTGTTAGAGATCCACAGATTCAGAATCTATATGATTATTTTTCACTTTCACATAAGATAGAGAAATGAATTATATTCAGCTCCTTTACAAAAGAATTATAGAAAGCTCTCTCTTAAGTGATCCATTGAAGTATCCAGCCGCATAAAAGAAGTATGCATATAGACACAGTAACGCTAAGATATGTTTTGAGCAGATTTGCCACTAAGCAACACTAGTCACAATACCAAGATTCTGGATATCTGGAAGTATCTGACACACTGGTCCAATAGAAGTTAAGAAGTGGAAGCTGCCTTCAATTATATGAAGCTATCCTGCTGAGCAAATAACCTATAAGATCTAATTGACACATGATCCAGCACGGCCAGCAAAGTTTCAGATATACTTGGGAATTGAACGTATGACAAAGCAATTTGTGAACCCCCTTTGCCACTACAATAGTATCTTCCTTTATGTCAAGGGGATTCCGCAGTTTATGTAAGCAAATAAACTTGTTTTTGCTTGCGCAATATAATTTTCAGATGAAGGGGATTCTTCAATTGAACCCCCTTGGTTCTACATAGATACGCCCTTGTTCACAACCATGCAAGTTTAAATTGGGTAGAGATCTAAAGTAAAAGGTCTCTCAAAATTGTAACCTCCCCAAGGAATGAAGCAAAGTAGTAGAGCATCAAATAACTAAGAAAACCTACCTGGCTGGAAAATAGTGAATTTGGGACAATAACGGGAAACTTTTCTGCAGTCAACAATGATGTGGTGGTGAGCCCCATTTCAACCACTTGACCTTCCACTGATCCAGCCTGCAAAAGTAGGTAGCTGTTAAACAACCCATGGAATTGATTAAATGTCAGATGTTGTCAGAAAAACAGGAGTTGGGTTCTGACTTCTCGTAGATCTACTCATTGGGAACACAATTATAACTGTTGTTGCGCAAATATTCTTTTTATTCTTAGTTAGATATCATTTTATCATTAAACCAGCTTTCCAGTCATAATTATTTGTTTTTTGTAATTAACTTCCATTCATAATTAAATATCACTTTTCTTCTCTTATCTTCTAGTTATCATGATCAATCACTTTTTGTGGGTCTATCTGTCCTACTAATTGCTTTTTGACGCACATATACATCAGAACTAGACCGGTGATTATTCTTTCAAGTTCAGATAGTGAGCAGGATTGAGTTTGAAACCTGAGGCATAAATGTATTACTCCCTTGCCTACCTCAACCATCTTGCCAGCATAAGCGTAAGTCCTTAGCACAGTGTATCCGTGCGAATGTTGCAACACAAGAATACTTATAGTGGAGCTGACCTGACTTGCAATACCGCATATATATTAGAATATATCACTCAACTAAACACTAATTCCGCCAACTAGGGATGGATTCAAGATTTCCGCTTTTCCACTCAACTCCATTAGGATCACGTTCAACACCGCAAGTCTTCATATGCTTAGCACTTCATTCCATATCGTTTTCAGTCTTCCTTTCCCTTTAACTACCTCATTATTACGACATTGTGACAATAGATGCATCTCTAGAACTTGAATAAATAGTTGATATACAGATTACAGAGTGTGTTTAGTTATAGACCCCAAAAAAAGTGTGTTTAGTTGGCCTTCACATTGTATTTTCATTATCCATCATTATGTCAGACACTAAACAATCCATGATAGCTGTTATATACTGAATAAAGGCTTGCCATGTACTTCTAATCTTTGCATAAATAGTTCCAACTCCTTAGATACTCGCAATAAAATAAAACAAAAAGATAAATGTTGATACCGATTAAGAAAACTTTTGGCATACTTTTATTGTATCGCCAACTGAAAAAGGTTGTGAAAGCTGTACGGAGAGTCCACTGAGAACATTACCAAGGATGTCTCTAGCAGCAAAAGCAGTAGCCACCCCTGCATTATTTATAAATGGCAAAAATGAAGAGTGAGTTGGAACATAAACAAGTGATAATAAGTACAATATTTTATAGTTTTCCAGTTAATCATTGCCCACATAGCATTTTCATACATATATATATATATATATATACCACCATAAACTAATATGTTATCTATTAATATCATTGTTGACATGATTTCTACTATAATGCAGAAGTATTTATACCTCATAACAGGGAAACTTATTTAGTACCCTAATCACTATAGTATTAATTTTTTTTTTTTTTTTTTTGGGGGGGGTTGGGGGGGAGGGGGGAGGATAAGTAGAAAATTGGTTAAGATAAACTAAAGTGGGTGGCCTTAACTGGATGGCTCTGGTAATTATCTATGACTCTTTATGGCCCTCCAGAACCCAACATTTTTCCTGGATACAATGATTTGAAAATTTATGCACATTTTCACATGTCCGCCAATAAGCAAACCTTTCCTCTGTTTTATATCACATTTTTTGGTCCCATTCCCACTCTTGGGAGCTATATTGCTCGGACTCAGGTGGGGGTATTGAATATCGGTGCAAATCTAGAGGTCAGATTCTTTATCACATAAATTTTAGAATTTGGAGGTATGGATCTGAGTGCGGACACAAGTGCCAAGATACAAACAATAAATGTATATTATGACATATAAAGTATATACTTGATTAATTAAAGTTACTGAACTAAAATAAATAAAATTTAATTCTTTATAACACCTACTAAAATTTTATTCACAAGATATCTCCATAATAGCAAAGCATTCAAGTACTTAATATAATTATATTATACTAGTTTTAGGATACACGCATTGCGCGTATATTTTTCTCAACGAAGTATAAAATTTTAAAAATCACACAAATAATATCAAACTATGTGATTTAGTTATAATATAAAATTTTACAAAAATATAAGCTCTTGAAAATGACTAATATCGATCCTATTTAGCCAACTTAAGAAAGTGAAAACTATGTCTCACAAAAGTATTCGAATGCATTATTATAACTTCGATATATGAGTCGCGCATTTTCTTTTGACTTATATTTAAATATCATGCAACAATACTATTGTCTTCATGGCCTTAAAGAACAAATATTATTTGCTCAAGTACCTAATATGAATTTCATCTTATTCATATTGGAACTCAAATCGAAAAATACAGAAATCACAAGGAGACTCCAAATTGTAAATTTAGTTAGAACACAAAATTTATTGGGTAATATTTGAACCCAACTATTTGTTTCTAGAAAAAATGAAATGATTGTCGTAGAGACTTGATTGTCATAGAGACTAAGGCATAATTTAATGTTTTTGTTATTTATCCAATGTGAAGTGTACCATGTAATATTACTTTCAAAAGGTTAAATCCATTAACATTTCATGTAGATTTAGAGTGTATTCATATAATTACAATAGCGTTTAAATATATATTTTTAAGCATACACATTTTAAGATTTTTTTGAGTTATAAAATAGAATAACAGTTATATAATTAAAAATTATTAGTTGGTTATTTGAGTCCAACTGATTGGATATTATCTCACGTAACTAACGAATTATGTTGTTAATATATATTCCTTTGGATCATTTGAATGATTTTGTCATGAAAAAAATCTTACTACTGTTAATACTATATTTATCGCGGATGTCAACCACTTGCTCATACTCATAATTAAAGCATTACAAATCACTTTACACATATATTAGCAAAATATAACATATTTGATTAACGTGATAATTTTTCTTGATTTCTTGGACGGTGATAATGCTCTAAATATGATTTGTGAGGAAAATTGAAAAGATTTATATGTAACAAGGTCACGATTAATTTTTAGTCCTATATTAAGAATTCCTACATAGTTCAAACAAGGAATACTCAAATAATCAAAACTTTAGGTGATTTTAAATTCTTAAATATGAGGGAAATAATTAAATTACACTATTGTCCAATATAAATTTTATTTTTAAAGGATAAAAAAAGGTGAACGCCATTTCTTTAAAGGGCTTCGTGCTTTTAATATACTATAGATATATGACATAAACACAAAAGTCAAACAAAATACCAATCAATCTATACTTCTTGGTCATAGATGTAGTCAAAGCACCCAAATCAAGGTAAGTTGACCAAATCCCGTGTCGATCCATACCCACACCCATGTCGTGTCAACATAGGTGCAACAACAATTTTTAAGAGTCCGAGCAACATAGTCGAGTCAGGATTCTCGAAGTTTATACCGCATGTGTAGACTGTAACAACAAAATGAGTAACATGTGTTCTTATGTAGAATGATGGGGAAATTTTCTACACACGATGTTACAAGATCTGGTAAAAGATGAATCATAGCAGTTTCCCACATACACAAAAAAGTAAATAGATAAAAACAATAATAACAGCTACAACTGGAGACACCAAAGAAAAAAATGTTAGATGATAAAATTTCAAGCACTGAAAAAGGACAAAGAAGATACAGATTTAGACTACTATGAATAAAATGATGCTGATGAGGAAAATGAGGATGAGAAGGAGCAGTTAGGCCCTTCCCTTAGCTTAAAAGATGGGATTATACTAGAAACGTAAAAAGATGTGCCTCGTGACAAAACCAAATGAAGCAACCATCAAATATTCTACTGATTATGCATGTCTTCCCTTAGCTTAAAGATTTTACATTAGTAAGATTCCATGGTTAATTAGTAATTGGAAAAATCCATTTGCAACAAATGATCTATTGCACACACCATTCCTCAAATATAAGATCCAATATTTAGCACACTAAGCTGATCTTTTGTTTTTCTCGCTCACAGAACAAGGCAGGTGGGAACCAAGCGAAGAAAACTCACCTCCAATTCCACCAACAGTCAGAATAGATTGTACGGCTACTCCACAAACTTCAGCTAAAGTCATTAGCCCAAGGATGAAGAGGCCAACGGAAGAGATTCTGTCCAAAGTTAACAACCGATCACGGTCACCTTTTTCAAGGCTCTTGACAATCAAAGCTCTGCTGATCACATTTGTTTTCCATCGTTGTAGAAACCAGACAAATGAAAGAATAGCAGCACCTCTCCAAGTCTGAAGAAGGTATTGCGATGCAACAGTGCTTGGTGCCACCATCACCGCGCTGCACACAGATATAAATCAACGATAAAGACAACTGATAGAACATCAAACCGAAAGCTAATATGTGAAAAAGAACGTATTACTAACATCTGTGAAAATGCCATGAAGGTGATCAAATATCGAACGGGGTCCTCCATAGCACCCCAAATACTTTTCTCATAAGGAACCTGCCCCCATATTGAGCTTCCAGGCAGCAAAGCAGCTGGGCCTTGCATTGAGTACTTGTGAAATCTCCTCAAAAGCCTTGGCATCACGATCCAAGCCATCAAGGTACCAATTAAAGTGCCACCAACCGGAACAATTACATCTCTCAAATAAGGGTGTGCATCAAGCACTTGTTCAACATAAGGAGTCATTTCAGAAGATGCCTCTTTCGCCTTTTCCCCGGTATAAGTCACAGCATCTATGGTTGTTTGCCAAGCTTCCTTAACCTTACCGATCCATTCAACTCCACCAACACCACTTGTATCCATATCAGACCCAGTTGCACCAGCTGAAACATCTGAACCCTTAAGTATGTCTCCTTTACTATTAACAGATGATGAATACCATCGACTATTCCATACGGGGCTAGTCCCAACAATTGAGATACTTCCCCTCAAACTTTTATTATCAAATATCCCACTAATATATGGAGTGGCCTGACTGGGCCCACAAGCAGAGTGTATAACCCTCATATCGAAACATTTGGGGGCAGCATAACTTTTGGAATAAGCAGGTTCTCTAGCGTAGTGGTTACTATTTACACTAGCGAATGAAGGTCTGACATCAATCTGATTAGCTAATCTTAAAGAGGAACTGAGGGTTCTTGTCAAAGTTGAAAACCTAATTGCTGCCATCAAAAAATAGAGTCTGACCAGCAAATTATGTCTCAAATGAAATCTTTTTAACTTCAACCTACAGCATTCATCTTCAATCTACAACAAGTATTAAGACAAAGTAACAGATGGGTTAAAAATAAATAAATTTCAAAATAATTCATATATTGTACATATATGTATATACTAGCTATGGTTAACACTATAAAGGCTTGAGGCAGAAGTATATCGCATTTCAAATTAGACCAGGCACACCAATAAAGATAAAAATAACAACATGATACCTATTAATTTAAGGACCAGGAAAATTACGTTGGCCCTGAGTTAATGTGGTAGCTTTCAATTCAAGAGCAAAGAAATCAAGATAAAGCAAAAAACGTCTTCCTTCTCCAAGTTCTCTCGGCGCATGTTAAGCAAACGTGCGCCGACCTTGCCATGGCTGGAAAGAAAGCTCGCGGACGCCCTAGAAAGCAACAAATTCGTGTTGATGACAAAATTCCTAAGCCCAATACCATAGAAAGGAGTGCAAGAAAGTTCATGGAAGCTATTTCTGGAGCATCGAAGGAGACTAGCATCTTTGGTACATCGAAGGTGTTTGGATCTGCAATTTCATCACAGATCTACCATGGAGAAGCTTCAGGATCAGCTAAACAGCAGCAGAAACAAGCAAATCAGAGCCCAATTCCTATGCATGTTGATTTACGAGGAAGCATCACTCCACCGGCAACTCGAGAAGTCACTGTTCCATTGAGCAAAGAACAGGAAGTTGCAGCTAAGACGCCAGCTGAAAGTACTGTTCCATTGAAGCATACAGAACAAAAGCAAGCTAGAACTACTGAATCTACCTGGGCTAAAGTACTCACAGGAAACAGATCTGCAGCAAATGGTATGACACTGACTTACATTACCCCTGAAATTGTAGGAGGAAATTTAGTAGCTAAACTTGAGAAATCAGAAATTGAGCAGGAGAATTTAAAGTGGAAGAATGCTTTGATTGTTTATGTCTTGGGTGAAAAGCCAGGATATAATTATATGAAAAGGTACATCAATCAGGTGTTGAACACAGTTGCTATGCCAGATCTGTTCTATCATGATGAGGGATATTATCTTGTGAGATTTCAGACTTTGGAAGAAATGAAGGAAATTATGTGTGTTGGGCCTTATACAATGAGTGGAAGACCAATGATAATGAAACATTGGTCTCCATACTTTGATTTTACAACTGAATTCTTGACAGATATTCCCCTATGGGTAAGATTCCCAAAATTGCCCATGAATTGTTGGAGTGGGAACTCACTGAGTAGAATAGCTAGCACAATAGGGATACCTATGTTTGCAAACGAGTGTACTGCAAAACAGACAAGAATCTCTTATGCTAGAATCCTGATAGAAGTGAATGTTACAAAGCCCTTGCCAACAACTATCCCAGTCATGGATGATGCAGAGGTGATGTTTGATCAAGCAGTTGAATATGATTGGAAACCTGAGTTCTGTGAAAAATGTTTGAAGGCAGGACATAATTGCAATAGAGCCCCAAAGGAAAATGATAAGCAAATACCCCAGCCCAGGAACAGGAAGCCTCCACCAGTAAAGCAAATATGGAGAACAAAGGAGCCAGTAAAAGCTGCAACAAATGAAAGGAATCAGACTCAAGAAGAAGAAGTCAGCAAGGCAGTTGTGATTGTTCCTAACATAACTGAATGTAAATAAGATCAACAAAAAGGAGAAGATGCACTGGAAATAAGCAGGCAAGTGGACAAAGGGAAATGAAGGCAGATGAATCTCCAATGACTTATGCCAAAGCAATAATGTCCCCAGTAAAGCAAGGAGCCCAAGCAAGCCAGAGTACAGCTGTGATAGCAACTCTAAAACCACCTAACATAGGTGGTCAATCCCAACATTGACATGTCTTGGATGGTTTGGAATATAGGAGGTACCAACAAGAGATACAAACAAAAAGAGTTGGATACCTATATAAAGGAGAATAATATCAAATTAGTGGGGTTAGTGGAAACTAGAGTAAAGAAGGAAAAAGCAGTCAAGATATCACAGTTAGTAACACCTGGATGGCAAGTTTAATACAACTATGAATATGCAATAAATGGGAGAGTCTGGATTCTTTGGGATCCTCAGAGTTATGACATTACAGTGCTAGAGAAATCTGCTCAAACAATTCATTGCAGAGTTGTAGGCAGGCATAGTAATATAAAGTGTTTCATGACAGTAGTATATGGGTTCAATACTATAGAAGAAAGGAAATTATTATGGCAACAATTGCAAACTGATGCACCTCAGAATGCAGAACCATGGATTATCTGGGGAGATTTTAACTCTGTCTTAACAGCCCAAGACAGAATCTGTGGGAAAAAAGTTACAAAGAATGAAATCCAAGACTTTAGTGAATGTATGCAGAAACTGAACCTACATGAACTAGCTTGGAGGGGAGATTACTATACATGGTCAAATAAACAATAAGGATCAGATAGAGTATATAGCAGGATTGACAGAGCCTTAGGGAATGATGAATGGATGCAAGAATATGGGTATATGGAAATAGACTATAGGCTCCCATTTATTTCAGACCATGCACCAATGGTTATTTCTATCAGGAGACAAGTACCACATGGAAAGATCCCTTTCAGATTCTTTAATGTCTGGGCAGAACATCCAAGTTTTATGACACTGGTAGAAGGAGTATGGAAAAACCAGTATGATCATGATCCTATGAAGAATATATGGTAAAAGCTAAAGATCCTAAAATCTTTACTGAAGCAGCTCAACAATAGTGAATTCAAGGGCATCAAAGAGAAACTGGAATCAACTAGGAGGTTGGTGCAGGATATTCAGGCACAAATTTCACAAGGCTATTCAGATAAACTAGCCAATGAGGAAAAACAAGCTTTAGAGTATCTGGAGAAATTGTCCTTAATAGAAGAAAGCATACTACAACAAAAAGTTAGAGCCATGTAAACTTGGAGATGCTAATTCCAAGTACTTTTCAGCAGTAATGAAGGAAAAAAGGCAGAGGAAAGTAATCACAGAGTTACAAGATAGCTTTGGAAACAAAATAACTAGCCAACAACAGATACAAGAAGAGATTATCAGTTTCTACAAAGCATTGATGGGATCAACAAGTCGGAATCTACCAGCAGTCAATAGAGAAATAATGAAGAAAGGGCCAATACTCAATCATGAACAACAGTTGAATTTGGTGGCAGAAGTTACTGAGCAAGAAATATACGAAGGGCTAAATGCAATTGGAAATGATAAAGCTCCAGGGATAGATGGTTACAATGCAGTATTTTACAAGAAAGGATGGCCAATAATAGCAGATGAAGTTTATCAAGCAGTAAAGAAGTTTTTTGCCACAGGGAAGTTGTATAGGGCAGTGAACTGTACAGCCATCACTATCCTGCCCAAAATCCCAAATCCCACAAGCATTAGAGAATATAGACCTATAGTTTGCTGCATTGTGCTGTATAAACTGATAGCTAAGGTTCTTGCTAATAGAATGCAGAAAGTCATGGCATCCATTATTTCAGAAACTCAGGCTGGATTCATCCCAGGTAGAAAGGTGGCAGATAATGTGATACTTGCTCATGAGCTGGTCAAAGCCTACTCTAGAAAGAATATCTCTCCTAGATGCCTTGTCAAAGTGGACATTCAGAAAGCTTATGACACAGTAGACTGGAGATAATTGCACCAAATGCTGGAGGCACTGGGATTTCCCACAAGATTCATCGGCTGGATCATGGAATATGTGACAACAGTGAACTACACAATTCTTGTTAATGGTGAAACAACAAAGCCTTTTGATGCAGCAAGAGGACCGAGACAAGGGGACCCTATATCCCCTTTTTTATTTGCCATAGCTATGGAATATCTCAGCAAGAGTCTAAAGACATTAAATAAGAATATCATTATCATCCTTTGTGTGCAAGGCTGAACTTAACTCACTTGAGTTTTGCAGATGACCTTCTGATCTTTGCAAGAGGAGATGTAAATTCAGTAAGCCAAGTTCATGACAGATTCCAGATCTTTTCAGCAGCTTCAGGACTTAATGCTAATCTAGCAAAAAGTTCTATCTATTGTGGAGGAGTCAGTGAAGAGGCACAAAAGGAGATTCAGGGAAAGCTAGGATACAGTCAAGGGTCTTTGCCTTTCAAATACTTGGGCATCCCCCTTGACTCCAAGAAACTATCCATCATGCAATGGCAGCCACTCATTGACAAAATAATGGCAAGAATTTCAACTTGGACAGCTAAGAAATTATCATATGCAGGCAGAATTCAATTGGTTCAGCATATTATCTTTGGTATCCAAGCATACTGGGCTCAGATTTTCATCATGCCAACTAAAGTGGTCAAAAAATTGAAGCTTATTGCAGGAGTTATGTCTGGCCAGGGGAGAATGTAATCACAAAAAAGGCACTGGTATCTTGGGTGAGGATGTGTGCACCAAAAGCTACAGAAGGACTAAATCTGGTTAATTTGGCATTGTGGAACAAGGCAGCAATAACAAAGTATACTTGGGAGCTGGCAAACAAGAACGACAAACTGTAGATTAAATGGATCCATAGTTACTATATTAAAGATCAGTCTTTTGCTACAATGAGGGTTCCACAACAGGCCTCATGGATGCTGAAGAAAGTATTTGAAGCAAGAATCAATTTGGCAGGGATTGCTAGTAGTCAAAACAATCAGAAGACAGTGATCAAACAGGTGTATATGCAGCTGATAGGGGAGATGCCAAAGGTAGCATGGAAGGGAGTATTGTATCAAAATCAGGCTAGATCAAAAGCAGCATTTATAGTGTGGTTGATGATGCATGAAAGACTCTTAACTGCTGATAGGCTGAAGAAATGGAAGATTCCAGTAGATGAACTATGTTGCTTTTGTAACCAAGCTTTGGAAACAAAAGAGCATATGTTTGCAGAATGTACATATAGCAGAGATTTGTGGAGCAGACTCATGCAATGGATCCAAATGCAAATTAGTTTACCTTCGTGGACAGAATGGCAGCAATAGATAATACAGAAGACGAAGGGAAGATCACAAATGGCTAGAATACACAAAATGGTGGTTGCAGAATATGTGTATGCTTTGTGGATAGAAAGAAATGCAAGGATCTTTGAAAAAACAGCTACAACATGAGATATTCTTGCAAAAAAGGTGGCCTGTGTATGTAGTATGAGAGCTGAGGGGTATACTAAGGTCTTACTAGCAAAATGTAATTACTAATAGAAATAGTAGATAGAAAATTAGATGGAGGATAGTTGATTGTAGCCTGTATGGAAGTTAGGTTGAGATGACCTACTGATTTGTAAATATTACTTTGGTGGTTAATATAAAGATTTAATTTACCAAAAAAAAAATCAAGATAAAGCCAGCCTATACTGTCAACAAATTCAAGATTTTAAACATAGTTAAGGCAAGCTTGCCCCATTTGCAAGGTCTATTCCATTTCATCAACCTCATCATACGTTAAGTACCGGATCGGAGCAATGGTGGTTATGTTTAAACATATTGAAAATTCGCATTCAGATAAGAATGAGAAAGCAACATCATGTATATATTACACAAGTACTTTTATCATTAGAAAAGCAAAGAGGACATATCCAGTATCACCTATAGCATGAGCCCAAACATCATGTAACTTGTAATTTACCTCAAACGTAGAGGAAGCTAAAGCAAAATACTTAGAAGGCACATCATTTAGAGTTTATTAATACATGTAAAGTGATATAAAAAAATCTAATATGGTTTTTTCTTTCTCTTTTTTTATGAGACTGGTGTATGGACCAGCTTGCACCCCCACAATTATTCTACAGACCTTCTATCTCCCACCAGCACAAGTACCGGGTACCTATGCCGACCGAGGCTTAGGCCGATAAAAAGAAATCACCTAGTGTTTTTTGACTCCGTGATGTCCGAGCCAACTTAGGCACCTCGACTATTCCACCGGGTACCTATTACCTCCCAACAATAGTGTATAATTTCCTCCACCAAGGCTTAAATAGATGGGAACAAATTACCTAATATTTTTTGCCTCTCGAGACATATGGTTCTCCTTCCCCTTCATTGACCACTAGGCAACACCTTTTCTCTTTACTTTACCCTTCTGTATTTAAGTTTCTCCTTCAAGTTTATAGTGTCTGCAATTCCTTTCCTTTAGAACCGTGTAAAAACGTTTCAGTTTTAGATGGCATAGTCAACTGCGCACGGTCAGTTGATTTAGGCATATTATCAAACAACCTTGGTGCATCAGCGACCAAAACTGATACGATTTTCTTCATACGGTTGAGCAAAGCTAATACATATGCAAAAATTGCCAATAAATCAAGCACCAGGAGAAGAAAATTCGAATGGAACTCACCTGAAAGAGCAGTAGAAGCAACAAAATCAAAGTACAATTAGTACAAAAGGGACAAATAATGTGTCAACAGAAAAAATACAGAGAAGGAAGGAAGGCTCAATTATCAATTTAACCTTAAAGGTGAAAGCTCTAGATCAAATTGGAGATGGATAAAACAGATAAATGAATAAACGGTAAGAAAAAGGTGACTTGATATGCAAGTATAGGTTTGTCACCTTGGGTGCGACTGAAAAGAGGGTTTGGATTGGCTGTGCTAATTTATTTTTAAGTATTTTTTTTTAGTTTGTGTATGTTTGGTAATAATAAAAAGTGTTTAAAAGCATTTATTTTTATGTATAAAAAATATAAAAATAAGCCAAAAGTTAAAAGTTGGGTATTATCAATTTATAACTTTTGGCTTTTAGCTTAAAAATAACTTTTTATAAGCCAATCCAAACACTTTCTATGGGCCTTTTAAGTACAAAAACAATAAATTGATCTTGCCTAGCTTATTATTTGTGCCTTGTTTTAAATAGTTTTAATTTATTTTAAGTATTTTTAACTTTGCAAAATGCTAGAAAAAGCTTAAAATAGTTTAAAATTTGATTTGACTAGCGTGAAAACCAATCCAAACACCTTCTATATACCCGAAAGAAAGCATGGTGTTCACTCTTTTTGTCTTTTCTTTTTTTTTCTTTTTGATAGAAAAATTAGAAAATAATGAATCGTTGTAAACAAATACTACTTGGGCATAGACTCATAGTAATGAGCCTAGTGGCATATTTTATCTTTAAAATTATAAAGCCATTTTAAAAATTTAATGATCAAAATGCTTTTCTTTTTAAAATAGATAAAACATGCTCCTTTTGAAGATTTTAATACTAGGATGCCCCCTCATTTCTCTAGGCTTCACCAAAGATCCTTCTCCTTCTTTTCTTTATATTTTTTATTTTTTTATATTTTGTTGTTTGTTTGTTTTTTCCTAAAAATTATGTACTCTTATTCATTTTTTTGTAGTTATTTTCTCTTTCTCACGATCCAAATTTCCCTTCATAAGATGTCGTAACGGCACCTAGTCTTTAAGAGTAGGTAAGCATAACAATTGCAAAATAACTGAAATAATAACAGAAATAAT
The DNA here is from genome assembly GCA_026770625.1 of Nicotiana glauca. Classification (NCBI taxonomy): domain Eukaryota; kingdom Viridiplantae; phylum Streptophyta; class Magnoliopsida; order Solanales; family Solanaceae; genus Nicotiana; species Nicotiana glauca. The sequence continues at coordinate 49,880 of MU671078.1, read as the reverse complement.
GGCTAAACCTTAACAACAACATGTATGTATATGTGTATACAAATTTCCCTCCATAAGATATCGTAACGGCACCTAGTATTTAAGACTAGGTAAGCCTAACAGTTGCAAAATAACTGAAATAATAACAAAAATAATGGCTAAACCTTAACAACAACATGTATATGTGTGTGTGTGTATATATATATATATATATATATATGACGCTCGGCATGTACAAGTAAAACCAACAACTCCGAGTATAAACAACTCCCAAAGACCCGGTACTCACAAGTCACAAGATCTAAGAAATTTTTCTAACTAACACTATATATCAGTATCTAGGAAAAACAAAGAGGCGACATAAAAGGATAGAGGGGGACTCCAGGTATGCGAATGCTGGCAGATATACCTTGAAGTCTTTGTAGCAGCAGCACGACTCTCTACTAGTGGCAGAGCTGGTAGGAGGTACCTGGATCTGCATATGTAAAGTAGCATGAATACATCACAACGGTACCAGTAAGTGCCAAGCCTAACCTCGGTAGAGTAGTGAGGGGGTCACGTCAGGACCCTACTGGAATATAATAATTAAGGCAGAAGATATAGCAATATAATAAAAAAGACCAAGAATTTAACAATGAGAAATTACAGAAAGATAACAACGTAGTACATAGGGATAAACAACAGGGTCACTTTCCAGGTACCGCCTCGTAGCCCCAAAAGTAAAATACTCAACAAGGGATCTCCTGAGGTATCTATAGTCCCGAAAGTAAATATGCAACGGGGAATCTCCCGAGATACCACCACGTAGTCCCAAAAGTAAATATGCAGGAGAGGGATCTCTCGAGGTACCGCCTCATAGTCCCAAAAGTAAATATGCGAGGGAGAAGCTCCCGAGATACCGCCTCGTAGTCCCAAAAGTAAATGCACAACTCATAACTTAAGAAGCAACAAATTTACATCAAGAAATCCACTGAATACAAATCAAGGGGAAAAAAGGGACTTCAACTAAGCATGCTGCACATATTTCAAATAAGCATTTAAGACACGTAGACATGCGATATTAGACTAAATATGATAACTACACATGCTGGGATAACTCATTTAAGATATAACAAGTTACTGTTTAGTAAAAATCGGATTTTCAATAATTAGCTTGTGTACATAATCGTCACCTCGCGTACACGACACTCACATATCACAGAATTGTCACAACATTACCAAATCCTAAGGGAATTTTTCCCACACAAGGCTAGGCAAGTCACTTACCTCGAACCAAGCTCAAGCAGTCAATAAGAATGCCTTTTCCTTGACTTTCCGACTTCAAATGGACCAAATCTAGTCAAAAGCAATTTTATACTATAAATATAACTATAAGAAACTAATCTAATTAATGAAATCAAGACTTTAACAAGAAATTAGAAAATTGTCCCAAAAAGTCGACCTGGACCCATATCTCAGAATCGGGTAAAAGTCACAAAATATGAACTCATTCAACTATGATGTTTAACCAAAAATTGAAATTTTAGTCAAAGCTAGAATTTAAAAGAACTCGGGTTACTGATAATCAAGGAAATGAATAAAAGAAAATAATTCTGAGTAGCAATATAATAATCAAGAAAAACGAATGATACCAATGTATATTTCAATAATCTTTCGTGTCCCCTACAACTGATCATATATCTCCTTTTATAGGTACCTTTGAGAATGTACGTTATGCCTAAATCATAATGAGGCTATTATGAATAATTAAAGACATTGAATGCTATGTTACACAATCATTACATTGAATATATATATTCCTTACAGCTTGTTTGGATGGTTGTTACCTATTGTATCGTATTGTTACTTTAAATACAATATTTGTTTTGATTGTTACTTAAATTTTATTGTGTCATATCATTAAATCTGTCATTACGTAACGATGAAATGTGCCACTTTATGTAACGACCGATTTGGTGTGGTCGCGTCGTTTTTTTGTGTTTTTCTCTCAATTTCACACTTCATTAATATTAAATAATTTTATTTTATCATTTACCCTACCTTTTATATACCGTATCATAATTTTTCTTTATAATATTACAAGTTTATTCATCATATTACTAGTGGATGATACCATGGAACGACGGTCAAACGACACAATCCATCCAAATATTGTATTCATCAAACGATACAATGTAGTACGATACGATACATTATGAAACGATATGTAACAACCATCCAAACAAATTGTCAACGGACTCAGCATTTAATACTCATTAAATGTTGTATCTGCACTCTTTTTTATAACCAGATTCATTCCTTCTGATGCCCGAATATAAATGATTTAAATAGGTACGTGCGCCGTGCTACTTATCTGATGTCCCGTGCCTCTTCCTCCTTCTTTGCTCGTGTCTATTTTACAATTCTTGAATCGTGACTGATTGTGATTCATTGACCATTTGACCAATCCACATGTCCTGACACGTCACCCCATATATAAATATAATTTTTCCCAATACAGATAGTCCCCCCACTTTCCATTCATTCATCAGTTTGAATATTTGGGAAGTGGAATTCATTTAAAAGAGAATTTTTGTCACCATAAATGCTCTGACAGAATCGACGCTTCAATTGTAACTTCCATTTAATGCATTAGACACGTGTCATCCTCTTATTAGTTTTATAATTTTGCAGCACTTTCTTAGGCTTTCTTTTCGGCTTCCTTATTCACGAAGTGTCAGTTATTATTATTATAGCTCTTCCATCATTTTACTTTTTCCTTTTGCCGGTTACCCATTAGTATAAATATAACTTCTTTACTTGTCTTTTACCACATAAAGCGTATCAAACACTTTAATTCTTCAAAAACCTCTTATTCTCTTCTACTCTTCAATCTTCTTTGCCATGGCTTCACCAAACCCTACCCTAGGAGAACCCCCATTTTAGATAACTTCCCAATGCTCCTATTAGGCATAGAAGAGGGGGTAGACTCTGTAGCTTGGGGTCTGCTCGTGGTGGTAGCACATCCACTCCTTCTTCTAGCTCTGGTCCCTCTTCTAGGACTAGAGGTTCCCTTTCTCAAAGGTCTTTTTCTAGGAATAAAGAATCTGCTGAGCCCTTTCGTGAGACTCTAGTTGAAGACATAGTCCCAACAGAAATTTCTTTTTACCATGATAGAGAATCTTTCAGGACCCAAGTTGTCTCTTTAGATCGTGTTGACACTTTTCCCACTCAAATCATAGATATTTAACTCCCATAATTCGTAAGGATTGTCACTGGAGTGACGATTTTCCAATTATCATTTCTAACCCAAATCAAAGGATCACTTCTTACTTAATCGGATTCTCTTTTGTTTACACATACCCTTTCACTCTAGGGTTTAAACCAACCATTGTCCCGGTCATTTTAGAATTTTGCCATTTTTTCAACGTATGTTTAGGTCAAATTGGTCCGATTATTTGGATGGTTGTCGCATGCTTGAGGCACCTTGCTAACACGGCGGATGTTGAATTTACTTTTACCCACCTAATTCATCTCTATTCCCCCAGGCTTTTTTGCAACGGCGTGTTTACCCTAGCAGCCAGGTGCAAGAGGGTTTTAGTGAGCCCCGAGGACGATAAAGACTGTGGCTGGTATGTTTGATTTGTTGCTGCCCCAACTGCTGGTTTAGTGGGTGAAAATAATGTTCCCTTCCCATAGAAGTGGAACTTTGCACGTAAGTGTTAAATCTTCCTCGTGCCTTTTCCTTTCAAGCTTATCAACTTTTCTAATGTCGCTTCTTTTTCTTTTCCCAGCAACTATGGGTGTTGCAGAAATTGTGCCCAACTTCCGTGGTTAGGTAGAAAAATTGTTGAAGATCGCTCTAATAGAGGGTAGGTCGTGGAAAAACCTTTCCAACCGTTACGGTTGGAAAGTAAAAACTCATGGTAAGAGTTTTTACTTTACCTTATCTGTATATAAATATTTTCTTTGTTCTAACTTTTATCCTTCTTTTTATCAGGATTTGCTATTCGAGGAGTCACTGCAAAGGCAATCATGTCTTCTCATGACTCTTTTAGTACTCGTACCTCTTCAGCCCAAGATATATTCTTGGGTTCTTCAATAAGAAAAACTACTGAGGAAGAAGATTCAGAGGAAGAATATGAGGGCTCCCTGGTGACGAGACCACGAGCCAGGAGACGTATCATCTCTGATGGCGAGGCTGAAGTCTCCCCTTATCTGTCTCTTTCCGAGCTTGTTGTTACTCCAGTTATTATTCCTGATGATGACGTCTCTCCTTACGACAGTCGTGAGTCTATCGATCAACTTTTTGCTAGTGGTTTTGGTAGTGGAAACTTAGGACCTGTTCTAGACGAGCTTCCCTTATCTTCCTTTTCATCTCATGTACCTATGATTGCTTCTTTACCTTCATCAATTGTTGCTTCTGTTCCTTCTTCTACTGTTTTTACTCCTTCCACCATTCCTCCTTTGGCAATTTCTCCACCTATCATTCACCATACGGAGGTGGGCTCTTCAAGTAGGAGTACTACTATGAGGAGCGTAACCATTGAGGTTCCTGCTAACAACAGCCTCTTGAGAAAGTTTGGTCAAGTTGATAGTTGGCTCGAGCCTTTGATTGGCCCAATCGAGAAATCAAAGCTTGAAAGCCATAGCAACCTGAATCTCATGAATGACATAGTGCATGCCACTTTAAAGTTATTTTTCTTTCCTACTTTTCTCCATTCTGTAAAACTTTTCGACTTTGGGATTCTTACTTCTCTTTTTTTTACGTAGGACAATCTTATTGGAACTGAGCTGATGAGCAGAATCTCCCTCTTGGAGAAGGTAGCACGTGACTTGGAGAAGGCTGCTCATGATGCAGAGAAGGCTGCCCATGATTCCCAGTTGGAGGCAAACAACTAGAAGGAACAGTTTGACAGCACTCAAATCGACATGGAGGATTTACAAGAGAGAAGAAGTACGTTAGAACAGCAAGTACGAGCATTAACTTCGGAGCTGGCGGTTATCAAGGCTTCCTCGAGCCAAGCCGAGAAGGAAAAAGAACGCCTTGAATCCTCCTTTTCAGAACAGTTATCCAAGGCTAGCAAGGAGAATAGGGCATTAAAGGCTCTGTTGGCTCAAAAATAGGTTTATGCTGGGGAACTTGTGCAAAACCTAACCCAGGCACAAGAGGAACTTCGAGTTTCTGTTGATAAAGTACGTGTTTTAGAGATCTCACATGCTTCCCTTCAAACTTCTTGTAATTCTGCCTTGGCTGAGAATGAAGAGCTCAAAAGTGAGGTCGCTGCTTGGGAAAAGGATTATGAGATCCTTGAAGAAAAATTTGACGTTAAGGTGAGTTGGGCTTTTCTGAATTCCCGTCGTGATACCTTACTTGAAGTTGGGCGAGAGAGTTTTGACCTGGAGGCTGAATTAGCTAAGGTCAATGAAACCATAAAACAAGCTCAGCAACCGCAGGACTTCCCGTCACCAGTGATTAAAGCTCTCGTGGTTGAGGTTCATGCGGGTATCGCATCTTCTTCAAGCCCAATCGAGCCCACTGCTACAAGCCAAGTTGAAACTACCTCTGTTGAAGCCCTTACTCAAGTCGAACCTGTTGTCGTCGTTGAAGCTCCTGTCCAAGTTGAGCCCGTTGTTATTGATGCTTCTTCTTCAGTTCCCACATCTTTTTAAAAAATTTATCTTGAATTCCTTGTTTTTGCTGCAGGTACCTCTTTGGAAAATTGTGTTAGAAACCCTTGGCTTCATCTAAGGGTTTATTTTTAGAACGCAAGTCCCCAAGTCTTTTGTGGGGCAATTCTGTATAAACAATTTCACAGTTTTTTGATTAAGTTCGCACTTAATCTTAAGTTTTTAAGAAGCTTTTGATGTTATTATCTTAGACAAAAATGCTTATGTTAATCTCATGACTAAATAGTTTTAAACATGAGTTTTATAAAAGAGGGCCCTTTTATATTTTGACACTTAATGAAAAGACGTCTCAACTTTATAATGGTGTTAGCATACGATAAAAGAAATAGAAACATACATGTTTCTTTGAATTAACTTGACAAGTTTTTATTTTTGAACTTTGACAAGTTTTAAATAATACTTTACATGTATTTAAATTACATCTATAACTTTCTCATAATTTTTTTAGGCATGATTTTTCTTCGATCTTATTTGCCTTCTTTACACATACTCGTGTATATTATGTAGTCCCCCAAGTGTTTGAGTGTTGAAGTATGAAGCCTCGTGCACTTGATTGTTTTCTACTTTTAGTCCTTTTCCTGAAAAGGAAAAACACACGAGACTCGGAGGTACGATTTTAGATTAAGACTGGCTAACTCTTTTGTATTTCTATCAGAATAATTGTAACCCTAGGTCAGGAATTTTAGTTTATTCCGTGTGTCTTGCAGGTCGTGACTCATCATTTAGTACGGGTTAGGTTTTTGCCTGATCGCGGTTATTCTCAAAAATAATATCTTTTCAAGTGAACAGCATTCCAATGTGAAGGTAGTGCTTTTTCATCCATTGCTTCTAGTTCATATGCTCCTTTGCCAACAATACCACAAATTCTATAGGGTCCTTCCCATGTTGGACTTAATTTTCCAGTGTTAGCTGCCTTTGTGGATTGAAAAACTTTTTTGCGCACAAAGTCCCCCATTTTAAAAAATTTGAGGCGAGCTTTCCTGTTGTAATACCGTTCTATGACTTGCTTTTGTGCTGCCATTCTTACCATCGCAGCTTCCCTTCTTCCTTCAAGTAGATCTAGACTCACACACATTTCTTCATTATTAGACTCTTCATTTACGTGTGTGAACCTTGTACTTGGCTCTTCTATTTCAATTGGAATTAAATCTTATGCTCCACAAACCAATGAAAATGGTGTTTCTCCCGTACTTGTTTTTGTTGTTGTGCAGTATGCCCATAAAACACCGGGTAACACTTCTGGCCAATTGCCTTTTGATTCTTCCAAACGTTTCTTTAAGTTATTAATAATAACTTGTTTGTTGACTCTGCTTTCCCATTACCTACTGGATAATAAGTTGTGGACGTAATTCTTTTAATTTGCCGACTTTGAGAAAATTTTGTGATTTGTGCTCCTATAAATTGAGGGCCATTGTCATATACGATCTCCTTGGGTACACCAAATCGACATATGATATTCCGCTAGATGAAATCTCTGATCTCCTTTTCTCGTACCTGTTTGAAGGCTCCTGCCTCTACCCATTTAGTAAAATAATCAGTAAGTACGAGCAGAAATTGTACCTATCCTTTTGCTTGTGGTAATGGACCCACGATATCCATTCCCCACTTCATAAATGGCCAAGGTGCGATGACTGGATGTAACAACTCCGCGTGTCTATGCATATTGTTCCTATACCTTTGACATTTATCACATTTGGCCATGAAGTTTTCAACTTCTTCTTCCATTTTAGGCCAATAATAACCCGCCCTAATCAAGGTTCTTACCAGTGATCTTCCTCCGACGTGATTTCCACAATGCCTCTCATGTATTTCCTTCATTACATATTCTATTTGAGAGGGTCCGAGACATCTAGCTAAGGGGCCACCGTACATTTTTCGATATAAATTACCTTGATTTAGGCAAGCGAGCAGCCTTTTTCCGAAGTGCATGAGCTTTTTTCTTGTTATCGGGAACGGTTCCATACTATAAAAAGCAACAATCTCGTTTCTCCAATCCCAAGTTAAATTATTAAAATTTATCTCATTTTTGTCAGGATCAAGAGCTGAATGAAATAGATGAATAACTTAGGCGCTTGCATCACTTGTCACATCGGCTGCAGATGCGAGATTACCTAAAGCGTCTGCTTCGAGATTCTCATCTCTTGGTACCTGCGTAACTTTCCAGGTTTGAAATTGCTTTATCAGCTCTCGTAACTTTTCTAAATATTGCTGCATCCTGGTTTCACTGGTTGTATAAGTCCCCAGCATCTGGTTAACCACGAGTTGTGAATCATTCTTTATTATGATCTGATTTATGCCCAGATCTCGAGCTAATTCTAAACCTGCAATAACAGTTTCATACTCTACCTCATTATTAGTTATTGAATGACATTTAATTGCTTGTCGTATAGTTTCACCCGTAGGTGGTACCAAAACAATTCCTAAACTTGCTCATTTCACATTAGATGAACCATCAGCGAATAAAGTCCAAATTCTTGGATTAGCCTCATTAAGTATTTGTACTTCTTTTTCTTCTTCTAATTGCATCCCTTGACTAAAATCAGCCACGAAATCGGCTAATACTTATGATTTTATAGCAGTTCTAGGTTAGTATGTGATTTCATATTCACTTAACTCTATAGCCCATTTAGCCAATCTACCTGATAACTCAGGCTTATGTAATATATTTCGTAAAGGATATGCAGTAACTACAAAAATTGGATTATACTGAAAATAAGGTCTCAATTTCCTAGATACCATGATTAATGCAAGAGCAAGCTTTTCTAATTGCGGATACCTTGTCTCCGCATGTAACAGAGATTTACTAACATAATAGATAGGGGATTGTTTACCTTGTTCTTCTCGAACCAAAACCGCACTTACCGCTACTTCTGAAACATCATGGTAAATGAGTAGTCTTTCCCAGCCTTTGGTTTTGCGAGCAAAGGTGGATTTGACAAGTATGCTTTCAAATCTTTGAGTGTCAGTTGACATTCTTCATTCCATTCAAAATGATCATGTTGTTTAAGGGCTGAGAAGAATTAAAGTATTTCTCTGATGACTTAGAAATAAATCTTCCTAAAGCTGCAATCCTCCCTGTTAGTCTTTGAACTTCTTTCTTACTCGAAAGTACATTAGGAATTTCCTCAATGGCCTTAATCTATGCATGTTTTACCTTAATACCACGGTTAGAAACAAGAAAACCCAAAAACTTACCTGATGCAACACCAAATGCACATTTTTCGGGGTTTAACTTCATATTAAATTTTCGCAAAATCTTAAACGTTTCAGACAGATGCGATATATGGTCTGTTGTATGTTGTGTTTTAACGAGCATATCATCTATATAAACCTCCATAGTTTTTCCCAAATACTCTTGAAATATTTTGGTAACTAACCTTTGATACATTGCTCCTGCATTCTTTAAACCAAAAGGCATTACCTTATAACAATAAGTCCCCCATCTGTTATGAATGATGTTTTTTCTTCATCATCTGGATCCATTTTAATTTGATTATAACCTGAATATGCATCTAAAAAACTTAACAATTCGTGCCATGCAGTAGCACCAATTAGTTGATCTATATGAGGTAATGGAAAGGAATCTTTAGGACAAGCTTTGTTAAGATCTGTATAATCCACACAAACTCACCATTTACCGTTCTTTTTAGGTACCACAACAATGTTGGCTAGCCATTCAGGATACTTTATCTCACGAATAGACCCATTTTTAGCAGTTTGTTCACCTCATCCTGAATCACCTGATTTTTGAAAGCACCTTGCTTTCTTTTCTTCTGTTTGACAGGTGGGTGAGATGGATCTTCACTCAATTTGTAAGTCATTACCTCCGGTGGTATACCTGTCATATCAGAATGGAACCAAGCAAAGCAATCTGCGTTAGCTTTTAAAAATTCAATCAACTTACGTTTCATCTCCGGGTTGAGATTGGCTCCTATGTACACTTTTCTTTCTGGCCAGTGTACAAATAAAACCAGTGCCTCCAATTCTTCTATTGTAGTTTTGATGTTTTTATTTTCTTCTGGTTCTTGAATGAAATCAGGTCTTGAATCCATATCTATTTGCCTTGAATCAGCTGAGGTTGATGTTATGTTCTCTTCAACTGGATTCTGTAATTGCTATTTCTTTACCTTTCTCACATGAATTCACCACTGAGTTGATGCTCCTGGATGTTTGTTGGTCTCCATTGATTTGACATATTCCCCATGGTGCTGGAAATTTAATAACTTGATGTAAGGTTGATGGAACAATATCCATGTCGTGGATTCATAGCCTTCCAAGAATTATATTGTAAGCCATTTCCATTTCTATTACTTGAAATTTTGTATCCTTGACAACACCTTCCGCAAATATAGTAAGCATCACTTCCCCCTTTTGTTACCACACTAGAATTGTCGAAACCTGACAAGGTATGCGCTTTTGGCACCAATTTCTCTTCTGCTTGCATTTCACGTAGCACTCGTAAAAAAATAATGTTCACGAAACTACCTGGATCAATTAAAACTCATTTGACATTAGTATCATATACCAGTAAAGATATTACCAGTGCGTCGTTATGTGGAGTTAATAAACCCTCAACATCTGCATCATCAAACGTAATATTTTCTTCTTCTAACACATGCCGCAGCCGCTTCCCGTGGGTAATTGTAACTTTTGAAATTTTGTTAGTTGCGGTATATGATACATCATTGATATCTTCGCCCCCGCTTATAACGTTAATTGTTCTTTTTGAAGAAGGTGGCTTTGGTGGCTCCTGCCTGTTTTTCATATATGCATGTTTACCTTTCTCACCGAATAACTCAGTGAGATACCCTTGCTTTAACAAATGATCAACTTCTCCTTGCAAAAATCTGAAATCTATTATTTTATGTCCGTGATCGTTGTGGAATTCACACCAATGATCGGGGTTTCATCTGTTTGGATTTGATCTCATCTTCTTTGGCCATCGTACCTTATCTCCTATGCTTCTTAAAATAGCTAAGAGTTCAGAAGTGTTTACGTTGAAATTGTAACCACCGAACCTTGCCTTTAGACTTCCATCATCGTCTCGTGACCTGCGTGTGTTCCGATCGTTCCCAAATCTTGAGGTCGAGCTTGATTCTCTATTCTTTGATCTATGATCGTACCTCTGATTATCTTGCTTTGATCGTGAGTCTCTTTCTGCAGGTCCCATATACGACTCGTACCTGTTTTTGCCAAATCTTTTTTCATTTTCTACACGCTTTGAGCTTACTTTTTCTTCTTTTTTATGTCGTGAAATAATATCTTCTTCAATCCTCATCTTTATACTGTATCTGTTGTAGACGCCATTCCACGTTGTTGCTAGGAATTCTCGAACGCTTTCCTTGAGTCGCCTCGTAGCTTCTGAACTCTTCTCATTAAAATTTCTTGTAAAGGCTATGGCTGCCTAATTGTCAGGTACGCGTGGCAATGTCATTCTTTCCCGTTGGAATCTGTCCACAAATTCTCTAAGCAACTCTGAGTCTCCTTGCTTGATTTTGAAGATATCTTCCATTCTTTTTCAACTTTTTGAGCTCCCGAGTGTGCTTTGATAAAAGAATATGCAAGCTCAGCAAAACAATTTATAGAATTTTCGGATAAAAGAGAATATCATGTTAACGCTCCTTTAGTGAGTGTTTCACCAAATTTTTTAACGAAGACTGATTCAATCTCCTGCTTAGTCAAGTCGTTGACCTTGACGCCTATTGTAAATGCAGTAACGTGATCTCGCGGGTCTGTTGTCCCATCATACTTTGGAATATCAGGCATTTTGAACTTCTTTGGAATTGGGAGAGGGGCAGCACTTGGCTTCCAGGGCTGTTGAGAATACTTATCCATATCTACCCCTTTGATCACAGGCGGTAACCCGGATATTTGCTCTATGCGGTCACTTTGCTCCTTGAGCTGTTTCTGCAATGTTAGTACTAGATTTTGTAAATCAGAACTAATTGGATTACCTGATTCTCCCTCATGTGTTTCATTGGGGGTTCCACTGCTACCTGAATTAACCAGTCCAGAATGAGGATTCTCCAAAGTATTGTTATTTGGAGTAGGTGTGGGCGAAGCAGCAGGTAGTTGACTAACAAAAGTTTGCAGAGCCTTGTTGACCTGAGTAGCGATAAGTTTTTGTAAAGCTTCATCCATAGCTTCAGCATTTTCAAATTGAACTTGTTCATCTGTGTGAGATCCCTCAGGAGTTCCTTCACGAGATCGTTGTGGACAACGTGGAGAAGGAACTAAAGCATTATTATCTTGCAGATCTCCCTGAAGTTGTTGTTTTTTTTTTGATTTTTTTGGTTTCCTTAGATGTTGTCATTGTTGTTCAACATAGTTGATGCAACAAAGAAAATCAAGTTGAAATATAACTGATTATCAGATTTCCGGTAACGGAACCAATTTGTTTAACCAAAAAATGGAATTTTAGTCAAAGCTAGAATTTAGAAGAACTCGGGTTACTGATAATCAAAGAAATGAATAAAAGAAAATAATTTTGAGTGGCAATATAATAATCAAGAAAAACGAATGATACCAATGTATATTTCAATAATCTTTCGTATCCCCTACAACTGATCATATATCTCCTTTTTATATGTACCTTTGAGAATGTACGTTATGCTCAAATCATAATGAGGCTATTACGAATAATTAAAGACATTGAATGCTACGTTACATATCATTACATT
>MU671078.1:14706-32220 GCA_026770625.1 Nicotiana glauca | reverse complement strand
TTGCACGGCATCAACCTTCGTGCTTTTACTCTCATCCTCACCCAAGGCAATCAAATAAAATACACGGCATCACCCTTCATGCTTTTCCTCACATAACTCTCACAACAATGGCACGGAATGACCCTTCGTGCAAATATAATCAACAATGGCACGGAATGACCCTTCGTACAAATATAACCAACAATGGCACGGAATGACCCTTCGTGCAAATATAATTAACAATGACATGGAATGACCCTTCGTGCAGATATAATTAACAATGGCACGGAATGACCCTTCGTGCATCATCACTCTTCCTCACCCAAACAGCAATCACAACCAAACAGGCGAGGGAAATAAATAATAATAAAAAATGTCCCGGCAAGGGAAAAATACATTTAAATAACTAAATCCCGGCAAGGGAGCAATGACAATAACTTACACATCCTGGCAAGGGAGATAATCACATCTCTTTTCAATTCTTTCGTTTCTTACTCGATAGTATTTTTATCATGTGAGCCAACGCTCCAAAGAATTCACAATTCATAATTAATCTTCAAACTCTTCACATTATATAGACAATCATTAATTAGCTTGGAAGAGTCCCAAAGTATATCAACACAAGTACCAACAAAGACCCACGGTCATGCTAGACACCGGTGTATAGATACTCGTCACCATGCCTATTCACCGTACTCAATCATTTAGCAATTAACAATTAATAACACTCTAATCCTATTCTCTCAAGTCAAAGTTAGATCAAACACTTACCTCAAATGCTCCAAAAATTCACTCAAGCCTCTAGTATAGCTTTACCCCTCGAATTCACCACAAAATCGCTCGAATCTAGTCACAAATTACTTGAATGTATCAACAAGTGCTAATTGAGTCAACTTGAATGCATGAAAATGAATTTTCCAAAATTTTTACTCAAAAATTCCCAAAATACCCCCAGGCCCACGTGGTTAAAACCCGAGGTTCGAACCAAAACCCGGTTACCCATTCCCCCACGAGTTCATATCTATGATTTATTTTGAAATCGGACCTCAAATTGAGGTCCAAATCCCCAATTTTAAGAAAATCTAGGTTCTACCCAAAATCCCCATTTTCACCCATGAAAAACCTTGATTTTAAGATAAAAACATGATAAATGATGTTAAAGATTGAAGAAATGAAGTGAAAATCAACTTACAAATGGATTGGAGGAGGAAGGGTTCTTGAAAAATCGCCAATGGGTGTTTGGGTTTGAGAGATATGAAAAATGAGGCTTAAAAATCGTATAAGTATGAAAATTGCAGGGCAGCGGATGTGGGAATTGCGAACCTTAGTTTGCATTTGCTAACACTATATATTTTGTCGGGCTTCGTATTTGCGAAACTTTGGTTCGCATTTGCGAACTTGGGCCATTTGGGGAAGGTTTGCATTTGCGAACATTTGGTCGCATTTGCGATCATCAGCCAGATTCCCCTTCTTCGCATTTGCGAAGAAAAGTTTGCATTTGCGAACATTGGCCTGCTTGGGCTGGTTTCGCATTTGCAAACCAGCTTTCGCATCTGCGATAACTGGCATCCGCATTTGCGAAAATTGCAGAAGCCTCATACCAGATTTTTAAAACATGAGAAATGCAATCCGATGCCTATTTAAAACTCACCCGAGCTCTCGGGGCTCTAAACCAAACATGCACATAACCTCAAAAACATCCTACGGACTTACTCATGCGATTAAATCGCCAAAATAACATCATATACATAGAATCAAGCCTCAAAATACATGATTTTCTTCTAAGTTTCATAAACTTTCAAATTTGAAACTTATAGTCCAAAACACGTCATACGACGTCCGTTTTCAACCAAACTTTACAGATAGTGCTTAACACATATTTAAGACTTGTACCAGGCGTCGGAACTAAAATACGAGCCCGATACCATCACTTTTTGATCAAATTTTATTTTCATTTTCCTTAAATATTTTCAGAAAATAATTTCATGGAAAAATTCATTCCTCGGGCCTGGGACCTCGGAATTCGATTCTGGGCATACGCCCGAGTCCTATATTTTTTTACGAACTCTCCGGGACCGTCAAATCACGGGTCCGGGTCCGTTTACCAAAAATGTTGACCGAAGTCAACTTTAATCATATTAATATCAAAATTCATCATTTTTCACACAGAATTCATATTTAAGCCTTCCGGCTACACGCCCGGACTGCGCACACAAATGAGGCAAATAAAAGTGAGGTTTTCAAGGTCTCGGAAATGTGGAACGAATGGGGAAATGGATAATGGCCCTTTGGGTCGTCACACCAAGAATACTGAGTATACCATTTAACGTACTCTAACAATGTCATGACTCGAAATCCCAATTACGGGGCAGTGATGACGCATAACATTCGCTTACTAAGCAAGCCAGCATTAACTAAAGAGTGAACTGAATTACCAATTTAAAAGCATAATATGAAGAATTAAAGTTTGAAATACCTGAAGTACATAAGAAGTTCAAAAGTGTAGCATGAGTACATCCAACTATATGTACTCCGCAAGTGCCGAGTCTAACCTCGATGAAATAGTGAAGAGACTATGAGATGACACTTGTTATAATAAATAGACAATAGAAATATAGAGAAAAGGGATAAACTTATAATAAAGGAATCACAACTTCACAAGATCATGTCACAACCCAAAATCCTACCTTAACGATCGTAATTTCACCTAATTCCTAAGACTAGGTGTCGCACCTCATTTTCTTGCAAAAGCGAATTTCGACACGTGACAACTCTTTTAAATGAGTATTAAAAGACAAGAGTCGCCACCTAAAGATTTTAAGGCATGTTCTGGCACTTATTTGCAAGTAACTCTAATAGAACTAATCTGTGTCACCAAAGATCAGGTAAGGGCTCAAATTACCTCGAAGAGAAGGGGTTAGGCTCTTTGAGATCCACAACTGTGATTTCCGATCCAATTATATGCTATGTGGGATTATTGAATAATTATCCTATATGATCATGTAAATTAAAGGAAGATAGGGAGTCCATACATCCAACTACAATGTGAAACAAACACAAGGGGAATTACACATATGAAAGAAATAGACTATAAATTAATAAGTGATTGGTACAATCCCTTGAAGATTACAAGCTACAACCCAATTTGTTATAAGCCTGACTAAACAAAAGTGCAAGTAAACATATATGGGAGAGGGGGGTCCTCAGTTTTTTAGCCTAAAGGATCACCCCGTACAACATAAATATTACTTCGCAACTCCCTCAAAGATAGGGGTTGCTTATATTATTCAGTGGGCACAAACTATCATCTCCTGCTACCCAGTTACTATCTTGAAGTTTGTTTACTTGAAGCGTTCTAGTTCTATTCTAAATAGCGTCCTGTGCGAGCATTACCCGTCCCATGTCTATGGTCAGGAGGATTTGGACTATTAATTGGGCGGTTCTAGACTTTACTTAGGATGCTCAAAATGGTAAAATTAGGAGTGCATTCAAAACAAGTAGGATTGAACATAATTACAATTAATGGCTCAAGTTGGCCTCCACACATAGGCACAAATGCATGTAAAACAACCACGAGTTTTATGCTAACAAGGTCCCAGATTATGCAGTATGCGCTCATATCAGTTTTGGAGTCGAAATGCAATAAAATGTTTATTACCTATAATCATGATTTCTATGTGATTGAATTCCATGCACAGTACTTCTAGGCGGATTATCTTGATGACGATGCTGATTATGATACCTAGGCCTATATGCATAATCTCTAGGTGATTCGCGCCTGGGCAATGAGGCCATTGAAAATGCAAAATTGTTCATCTTTGATCCTATAGGCATGCTTTCTAGGCGAGTAGTAATACTCTATATTCATGTTCTCTAAAAATTGATCTTTTAGGATAATTAAAAACACATACTCGTTTTGTTTATCCCTACAGGCATATTTTCTAGGCGGACAATGTGATAAGAAGATAATTTAATTAATCAATTAAGGTCATATAGACATGGTACCTAGATGAGCCGCGTGGCTGGAGGAAATGTCAATGTAAGCAATTCTTAACTACTTAATAAGATCTATAGGCATGCTATCTGACAACACATAGCAATAGAGCTGGTTGAGTAAATAACCAATGATGTTTAGGTACTATAGGAATGCTATCTAATAGCGTATAAAAATAGAGCATGTGAGCAAGTGAAGCACTTAAGTCCTATAAGCATGCTTTCTAACAATGTATAGAAATAGTGCATGTTGAGCAAGTGAAGCACTTAGAGTCCTATATGCATGTTCTCTACCCTTTTATACGAAACTTAAAATATCATCGTCCCTTTTTTTCCTAATTTTTCCCCATCATTCGTTATTACAGACCCAAATAGCACAACTACAAGCTCAATAGAATGATTACGGGCCTAATTACAGGCCCAACACAAATACAAAATATCTAGATATGCTTATAGGCCTTCAACTAAGCTTGGAACTTATGTGGATGAGTAGACCGACACTCCAGATGGCTATCGATATGTTTCAATTCTGAGTACCAAACTGGCCCAAGTTAGGCCCAAATGATAAAACAAGTGCCTTGCTGACCCTTGAATACCAGACTAGCCGTAACAACACAAGTGACAAGCTATGTACTAGGTCAACCAAATAATTTTAAGATTTAGGCATTTTAGTCCTTAACACTATAACTAACAAAGAGCAGTGACTTCTAAACAAAGACACATAAATAAGGTTACACAAAATTACTTATAGGCACGTAGAAACAGGTTCCAGGTTTGAACATTATAAGATAGCAAAAGCAGAAATTCAATGTAGATATGATCCCCACCTAATTTCAGTGAGCATTTAGACATTAGAGTCTTAACATGGAAGCCTAAAGAGTCATAATCAGGACAAGAAAAGGGTAAAATCGTTTTCACAAGAAAACTTTGACATGAGAGCCTAATAATCACAACTAACTTGCAAAACTTGACATGTGGAATGTCCAGGAAAACTCTGATTATAATATAAAGGTTCAAAATTTAGAAAGGTGCAAGAACTCATGGCAGATGAGAATGAGCTAACTTCCAAGTTAATATGGCAACATGCATCATATGAAGAGGGCCAGAACAAATTCTAGTTGACATAGGAAGAATAAGCTAAGAATATATTGGAATTAACCCTAGGAATCTTAAGCAATCAAGGAGCACATAATGATAACACAACATCAAAGCAAAGAGACAAGTCTATCTGGGATTGGCATATGGAATCCACATATTCACATATTGATTTCAGGAGAGTAGCATGTGGTACATGAAGGACTTAGCAAGAATAAATACACTCAGACAAATTCTAAGGCATGAATTAGTTCCCTAGAAGAATCTAAGGCATGGATTCATGATAAGCGACAGACCTAAGTAACCAACTATACCAAAATACAAAGGTTAGAAATCAATCAGGTTGGACACCTATAATGGGCATGTATTAAGGCCAGTGGCAAGAGAGCATAGTAGGCTAAGCATTTAGACAGTATTATCGCATGATTTGTGGAGAAGCAACAAGTTATGCATAAATATTAAAGCTATTTACAGTAGGAACCTAGTTTCTTAAAGATTTCAGTACAAGAAATCAAGGCAAGGTGTAGAAAACATCAATTAGGTTTAATCACGAACATCATGAATCAACTTAGATAGCCATACATGAGTTAAAATCAGGACTTGAATAAAATTAAAGCTAGTAAGACTGCAGAATAGCATTAAGACAAGCAGAATTGTACATGAAGTAGCATTATATCGAAATCATACTAACTCAAAGAAATTCAAGTAGTACTAATGCACATTGAATAAACATAAAAAGAAGGAAGTAGAATTGCGAAGGTCTAAACACTTGCTAGTTTGCAGATTCAACAAATAAATAGAAGAGAAAACCAAGTATCAGCAACAACTTGAATATCAGTAGCAAAGAGAACAAAAAAATCCCAAATCTTAGTGCGTTAGTGTTCACAGGAGCTTCAAATGAGCCTCGCGCAGTGCTCGCACTAGGGAGATCGATAGAGAGGATTCTGGTGGTCTTGGCTTTCAGCTGACCATAATCAAGAATATAGAATAGTATAGAAAGAGTGACAATGAGAGAATAACAGTAGTCAAGGTCTATCTTAGGGTAGCCAGGGAAGGATTTTTTATAGTAGTAAATTAAACACACAAAACAAGGAAAAAGAGTCGATTAAACACAAAAAAGGAAAGAGTGTATCCCATGCACACTCGAATAAGTAGAGGAAGTAAGAATTTTAAACCCTAGCTGGAATCGGATTTAGGGCAAATCATTCACAAGCCCTACTCATGACAGAATTAAAGGAGATATGCCATAACCAAGAGAAATTTCCTCTTTCTAAGTGTATAAAGCAACAATCGCACCCAAATCCATAGGGTCAAAGCCATATATGTGAGAATCGAACTTGCCATAAGTAGAATGGTAGCGAAATTTACCATAACTGAGGGAGAATAGTAGAAAAGGTAAGTAGAATCCGCGTATGAACGCGTATAAGGAAGGCGACGAGAGACCTTTTAGATCGGCTAGGGTTTTTCGTATTATAAAAGCTGATTTTCATATTACGTAATTAAGAGATTTTCTCAAGTCCAGTTGTCGAAATACAGTATAAATAACACAAAATAGTAGCAATTGCCCCTTCAAATTAAGAAGTCCAAATATAATATTAATAGAAAATGAAGCTCTAAGGTGGCTTTATATACCTAAGGGTAAGATAATTATGATAAAACTTATTGGGTTTTAAACCGTTAATAGTATTAGGAAAATTAAGACCCGAACCGATAACCAATAGTCAAATAACTCTAAACTATTACCTAACCATTAACCTAATCGGCCAATACCGATAATCCGATAAGTTTTTTCGATTCAGATTATTGATTTTACCCGATATATGCCCAGCCCTAGCGAACCCTGTGTTGTGTTACTCGTCGTGTCAGTCCAAGTTTGGACATGTGCAATCTTGTTTTGGTTCATTAAGGATATTTCGGTCCAAAGTTATTTCTATATAGTATAATATGATTAAGTGATTTTTGACCTAGTAAAGAAAAGAGGACGTCTAAAGCATGGAGACACAAGGATTTTGGGTCTCTATCAATGATTAATTTAATAAAATATTGTGAATTGAGAACTTGGTTGTAACATTTTCTATTATTTTCTTTTCTATGATCCATAACATAAACTCATTCATGGGGTAATTTTATCTATTACAACTTGATGATGTTTATTTTAGATTTTAGTTTTTTGCTTTAAAACTTATGGTGCATGTATGACAGTAGATCTTCCGGAATCAAGTTTTATTTTATTCATGAGAAGAAATAGATTTTGATCATATGCTTGAATTAATTCCTATGATCTATTTATTCGATAGGAAATATTATAGGAATAATCTTCTTTAATCTATTTATTCGAGATAAGAATTGGTTGTAGTAACATCTATAAAATTTAAGATATTCAGAAGAAGATCCAAATTATCTAAAAATCTATCGCGTATAAAATACATATAAATTAGACTCTTAATATTTTTCTAGAATCATTAGACTATAGTTGTTCGAGAGATGAGTTAGTTTAATTGGTTATAGAGATGAATAATTATATTCGAAAGAAGTAATTAATATCTGTGATCAATAATATGTATCAATTCAAGGAACAAAATTTGAATTAATCATCTCAAGTCAAGTTTAATGTCTTCTTACTTTAGTAAAACTCTTCAATATCAGTTTAGAACTTTAGATCACTTTAAATTCTTATTTTAGAACTTTAAGAAAACATACTTAAAATTTATATTTTCACTTAGCCAAAAAGATATTTGTTTGCACCAAAAAAAAAAATGAAAATATATTTGTTGATAATTATTCAAGTATTTGTGAATCAGACATATTTTATACTATGTTTGACAAGCCTGGACTTTAAATTTATACCATGGTTTTGCGCTTGTCGACTTAACTATTAACTGAGGGTACAATTACATTATTTCGCATATTTCACAAGCAAATTTGAACCTTGCCTTTATTGAATGAAATTATTATTACTAATATTATATTGCAACTTTAACTCTGTCTTGGCTACTAGTATTATGCAAATCCATAGAAAAATGCATCTTTGGCTCTATTACTTAGTAAATTGTTACAATGTTTCTATAACAGCAGCAACAACAACAATAACAACAACAAACAAACAAATCCAATGTAATCCCATAAGTAGATTTGGGGAGTATAGTATGTTGCAAACCTTATCCATATCCTGTAAAGGCAGAGAGATTTTTTCGATAGACCCCCGACTTAAGGAACAATGAAAATAAAGCAACAAACAATAATAACAAAAAAATATAATAAGGTAACGGAAGCGAATGCCACAACATGTAATAATAAAGAACCGGGAATAAGAAAATACAAGAATAGTATTAATACTACTGGTATGCCTAGGAGAAATTCACTACTACCTGTCAACCTTTAACCCTAATGCTCGACCTCCACACCTCTCTGTCGTGGGTCATGTCCTCAGTAAGCTGAAGCAATGTCATGTCATGCCTAATCACCTCTCCTATTACTTCTTTGGTCTACCCCAACCCTTTATCGGACCCGCTATGGTCAACCTCTCACACCTCCTGATTGGGACATCTATGTCTCTCATCTTCACATGTCCGAACCATCTTAACCTCGATTCCCGCAACTTGTTCTCCACAGAGGCCGCTCCCACCTTGTCCCTAATAACTTCATTCCTAATCTTGTCTTTCCAGGTATGCTCACACATCCATCTCTGTTACGACCCGGATTTTCTACCCTTGGGATTCGTGATGACGCCTACTAATGGGAGCTAGGCAAGCCAATTATCAAATACCTCTTTAGCGAACATCGACAATATTAACAACAATAAAGCGGAAGTCTCAAATATAATTTACTGAAAGAAATGCGGAAGTTTAACAAATCCTCTACCCAAGACTGGTGTCACAATACTCACAAACGTCTAGAGAATACTAAATGCAAGGTTTGAATGAAACATAAGTTGTCTGCTTCGGTATAATGATAATAAACTGAATAAAATAGAAAGGACTCCGGGCCTGCGGACGTCAGCAAGGCTACCTCGAATGTCCCTAGACTGGAAACTCGCTCCCAGAATGTTACTGCTACTCAAATGCTGCTCCAACACCTGGATCTGTGCAAAAAGATGCACAGTGTAGCATCAGCACAACCGACCCCATGTGCTGGTAAGTGCCTGGCCTAACCACGGCGAAGTAGTGACGAGGCTAGACCGGACTACAAAACAAACCTGTGCAGTTCAAATATACACACACACACACACACACACACACACACACGCACGCAATAAAAGAGAAAACAGAAACTTAACAAGTCAAGAGGGAGGGGAGCATGCTGTAGGGGCTGTAGCAGTTTAGAATACAAGGTAAATAAATAAGGAATGAAACAGTACAATTACAAAGTCAACGAGAGTAATAAAGCAAAAATGGCACGGAATGTCCCTTCGTGCATTAATAATCAAACATAGCTCACAATGTTCCTTCGTGCATTAATAATCAAGGCATGGAACGGAATGTTCCTTCATGCATTAATAATAAAAACATGGCACGGAATGTCCCTTCGTGCATTAATAATCAAAACATGGCACAGAATGTTTCTTCGTGCATTAATAATCAAAACATGGCACGGAATGTTCCTTCGTGCATTAATAATCAAAACATGGCACGGAATGTTCCTTCGTGCATTAATAATCAAAACATGGCACAGAATGTTCCTTCGTGTACTAATAATCAAAACATGGCACGGAATGTTCCTTCGTGCATTAATAATTCAAACATGGCACGGAATGTTCCTTCGTGCATTAATAATTAAAATATGGCACGGAATGTTCCTTCGTGCATTAATAATCAACACATGGCACGAAATGTTCCTGTTGGACTTTAAGCAATTGGGTTTTAAAGTAAAAGAAGTGTGAAATAGAAATGGAGGGAAATAAAATGCAGGGAAAATGAAAATTTGAAGAAGTGAACTTTTGTCTTGTACTTTGTCCCTCATTGGTGAGGGACAACCACATTTATGTGCTTATATATAGAATCACTTCTTAAAGCTCTTAAAAGGAGTTGAAGAGAATGAAGCCTTGCGCCGTCGTTGTCGCTCGCTTGGCTCAGCTTCGGCTTTGGCTTTGGCTTTGGATTTGGATTTGGATTTGTCAAATGATCGATTGATAAGATTATTTTTGGACAAAATTTATTTAATTATTTAATAATTAATTAAATTCCAAATCACTGCTGAAGAAAATACGCCAGAACCCTGCTGAAGGTTCAGAGGGCCTCTTTGGCCGCGGTTCTACCGCGGCCGCGGCAGGCAGATTCAGAGAGCCTCTCTGACCGCGGTTCTGCCGCGACCGCGGTAGAACCGCGGTAGGCAGCGTATTCTTCTGAAAAGGCACCTTTTCCAGATACCTCTTCTGATAATTGCCTATAAATTCTAAGGCATGGCTCCATTTTTTACACACGAAAAATACTCCTAAACTTCTTACTTTCTGAATATACTGCATCCTAATTCGCAGTCTCTCTCTCTCAAATTCGTAAGTGTGATTTTGCTCCGTTCTTTGAGTTTGTTGGTATCCTGCAGTTTGTATTGCCACTGTTGTAGGAAGGTTTATTCCGTTTTATCCTGCGAGGATTTAATCCATTACCTTGGCAACTTGTGAGGGGGTTAAAATTCCTTAAGGACACACAAGAAACTTGTGGACTCGGAATATTTCTGATTCTCTACTATTTTCCAGATTTCTTTAAATTCTTCTAACAGTTTTTCTGATTTTATGTCTTAACACAGTAATGCTCATAGTTCCTTCATGCATTAAGAATCAAAACATGGCACGTAATGTTCCTTCGTGCATTAATAATCAATACAATCGTGCACGACATCACCCATCGTGCTTTACCACTCAACCTCACCCAAACAACAATCACAAACAATGGGGGCGAGGGAATAGACAAAAGTAATAGATATCCCGGCAAGGGAAAACACAGGTAAACAGTTAAATCCCGGCAAGGGAACAATAACAATGACTTTCACATCCCGGCGAGGGAGATAATCAAAGTACGTAAACAGCCCAGCAAGGGAATACTCACATCTCTTTCTCTTTCTTTCATTTCTTACTCAATAGTTACTTTATCATTCGAGCCAATGCTCCAAAGAGTTTACAAGTCATAAATTCCTTCTCATACTCTTCACATTATATAGAGTTCACCAATTTAACAAGTAAGGGTCACAACAAAACCAAAATAAGCACAATAAGGACTCACGGTCATGCTAGACGCCGGTGTATAGATACTCGTCACCATGCCTATACACCGTACTCAACATTTAGCAATTAGCAAATAATATTCTAATCCTATTCCCTCAAGCCAAAGTTAGATCAAACACTTACCTCAAATTCTCCAAAAATCAACTCAAGCCTCTAGTGTAGCTTTAACCTTCGAATTCACCACAAAACCGCTCGAATCTAGTCACAAATTACTTGAATGTATCAACAAATTCTAATTGAACCAATTTGAATGCATGAAAATGAATTTCCCAAAGTTTTACTCAAAATTTTCCAAAATGCCCCCGGGCCCACGTGGTTAAAATCTGAGGTTCGAACCAAAACCCGGTTACCCATTTCTCCACGAGTTCATATCTATGATTTGTTTTGAAATCGGACCTCAAATTGAGGTCCAGATCCCCAATTTTAAGAAAACCTAGGTTCTACCCAAAATTCCCATTTTCACCCATGAAAATCTATGATTTTAAGACGAAAACATATTTAATAATGATAAGGATTGAAGAAATTAAGTGAAAATCAACTTACAATTGAATTGGAGAAGGAAGAGTTCTTGAAAAATCGCCAATGGGTGTTTTGGTTTGAGAAATATGAAAAATAGGGCTTAAAATCGTCTAAGTATGAAAAATGCAGGTTGCAGACGTGGGAAATGCGAACCCGGGTTTGCAATTGCCAACCCAGTAGGTTTGGGAAATGTGAGGTCGAGTTTCGCATTTGCGAACTCTGAGAGATTCTGCGCAATTCGCATTTGCGACGGCCTTTGATTGCATTTGCGGACATACCTTCGCATTTGCGAAGGATGGGGCTAAAGGCGGGCATTGCATTTGCGATGGATATCTTCGCATTTGCGAAGTGGGCTGCCCAGGAAGGGTCTCGCAATTGCGAGGCTGGCTTCGCATTGCGAAGCCTGCAAGTCAGGCATACCAGCAGTTCCAAAAATGCTAAAATGCAACTCGTGGCCTATCCAAAACTCACCCGAGCCCTCGGGGCTCCAAACCAAATATGCACACAACTTCAAAAACATCCCACGGACTTACTCGTGCGATCAAATCGCCAAAATAACATCATATATATAGAATCAAGCCTCAAATCACATGATTTCTTCCAATTTTTCATAAAACACAAATCTCTCATTTTAAGTCCGAATCACGTCAAATGACGTCCATTTCAACCAAACTTTACAGATAGCGCTTAAACAACATATACGACCTGTACCGGGCGTCGGAACCAAAATACGAGCCTGATACCATCACTTTTTGATCAAATTTTATTTTCATTTTCCTTAAACATTTTCAGAAAACAATTTCATAGAAAAATTTATTCCTCGGGCCTGGGACCTCGGAATTCGATTCCGGGCATACGCCCAAGTCCCATATTTTTCTACGGACCCTCCGGGACTGTCAAATACGGGTCCGGGTCCCTTTACCCGAAATATTGACCGAAGTCAATATTATGCATATTAATATCAAAATTCACCATTTTTCACACAGAACTCATATATAAGCTTTCCGGCTATGTTCCCAGATGGCGCATGCAAATCGAGGCAACTAAAAGTAAGGTTTTCAAGGCCTCGGAAGTGCGGAATGAAAGAGAAAACCGGTGATGACCCTTTGGTTCGTCACATTCTCCACCTCCAAAAAACCGTTCGTCCTCGAACGGATAAAAGAAAGAAGTACCTGAGTCAAGAAATAGATGAGGATAACGGCTCCGCATATCTGACTCGGACTCCTAGGTCGATGCCTCAGGAGGCTGACCTCTCCACTGGACACGCACTGAAGGAAAACTCTTCGACCTCAACTGTCGAACCTACCTGTCTAGAATAGCTACCGGCTCCTCCTCGTAGGACAAATCCTTGTCCAACTGGACAGTGCTGAAATCTAACACGTGGGTAGGATCGCCGTGATACCTCCGAAGCATAGACACATGAAACACTGGATGCACGGCTGACAAGCTAGGTGGCAAGGCAAGTCTATAAGCCACCTCTCCCACACGATCAAGAATCTCAAATGGGCCAATGAACCTAGGGCTAAGCTTGCCCTTCTTCCCAAATCTCATCACGCCCTTCATAGGCGATACACGGAGCAATACTCGCTCACCAACCATGAAAGCTACATCTCGAACCTTGCGATCCGCATAACTCTTTTGCCGCGACTGAGCCGAACGAAGCCTGTCCTGAATGATCTTGACCTTATCCAAGGCCTCCTAGACTAAATCTGTACCCAATAACCGAGCCTCTCCCGGCTCAAACCATCCGACTGGAGACCGACATCGCCTACCATACAGCGCCTTATATGGAGCCATCTGAATGATGGACTAGTAGCTGTTGTTGTAGGCAAACTCTGCTAAAGGCAAAAACTGGTCCCACGAGCCTCCAAAATCAATGACACTGGCTCAGAGCATATCCTCCAATATCTGAATAGTCCTCTCGGATTGGCCGTCCGTCTGAGGATGGAATGATGTGCTCAACTGAACCTGGGTGCCTAACTCCTACTGTACTGCTCTCCAGAAGCGCGAGGTAAATTGCGTACCCCGATCTGAAGTGATAGATGCCGGCACCCCATGAAGGCGAACAATCTCTCGGATGTAGATCTCAGCTAACCTCTCCGATGAATAGGTGGCTGCAATAGGAATAAAATGTGCTGACTTGGTCAGCTTATCAACAATGACCCAGATAGCATCAAACTTCTTCTGAGTCATCGGAAGTCCGGTAACAAAATCCATAGTAATCCTCTCCCACTTCCACTCGGGAAGCTCAATCCTCTGAAACAAACCACCAGGCCTCTGATGCTCATACTTAACCTACTGATAGTTCAAACATCGAGCCACATATGCAACAATATCTTTCTTCATCCTACGCCACCAATAATGCTGCCGCAAGTCTTGGTACATCTTCGGGGCGCCCGGATGAATAGAATATCGAGAACTATAGGCCTCCGCTAAGATTAACCCCCGAATCCCATCGACATTGGGCACACAAAATCGCCCCTGCAACCTCAAAACACCATCATCATCTAAGGTCACCTTCGTGGCACCTCCACGCTGCACCGTGTCTCTCAGGACACACAAATGGGGATCATCAAACTGCCGATCATGGATACGCTCCAATAATGAAGAACGAGCGACCGTGCAGGCTAACACTCTGCTAGGCTCAAAAATGTCCAACCTCACAAGCCGATTGGCCAAAGCCTGAATATCCAAAGCAAGCAGTCTCTGGCTGACCGGAACATAAGCAAGACTACCCATGCTGGCGGACTTCTTACTCAAAGCATCGGCCACCACATTGGCTCTCCCCGGATGGTACAAAATAGTAACATCATAATCCTTCAATAGCTCCAACCACCTCCGCTGCCTCAAGTTCAACTCCTTCTGCTTGAACAAGTATTGCAGACTCTTGTTATCAGTGTACACCTCACACGTCACACCACATAAATAATGCCTCAAAATCTTTAAAACATGAGCAATGGCTGCCAACTCTAGATCACGAACCAGATAATTTTTCTCGTGGATCTTCAATTGCCTCGAATCATAAGCAATGACTCTGCCATCCTGCATCAATACTGCACCAATTCCAATACGGGAAGCATCACAATAAACTGTATAAGGCCCTGAGCCTGTGGGCAAAACCAATATCGGTGCCGTAGTCAGAGCTGTCTTGAGCTTCTGAAAGCTCGCCTCACACTCGTCTGACCATTTGAACTGGGCACCCTTTTGGGTCAATCTGGTCATCGGGGCTGCTATGGATGAAAATCCCTCTACGAACCGGCGATCATAACCTGCTAACCCCAAGAAACTCCAAATCTCAGTAGCTGATGCTGGTCGAGGCCAGTTCTTAACTGCCTCAATCTTCTTCGGGTCCACCTAAATACCCTCTGCTGATACAACATAACCCAAAAATGCAACCGAACTCAACCAAAACTCGTACTTCGAGAACTTAGCGTATAACTGGCTATCCTTCAGAGTCTGAAGAACCACTCTGAGGTACTGCTCGTGCTCCTCCTGGCTGCGGGAGTACTTCAGAATATCATCAATAAAGTCTGTTACGAAAAAGTCCAAGTAAGGTCTGAACACTTGGTTCATCAACTTCATAAATGCTGCTGGGGCATTGGTCAGCCCAAATAACATGACCAGAAACTCGTAATGCCCATACCGAGTGCGGAATGCTGACCTAGGGACATCGGATGCCCTAATCCTCAACTGATGGTAGCCAGATCTCAAGTCTATCTTTGAAAACTCCTTCACACCCTGAAGCTGGTCAAACAAATTATCAATTCTCGGTAGTGGATACTTGTTCTTAACCGTCACTTTGTTCAATTGCCAGTAATCAATGCACATCCTCATCGATCCATCCTTTTTCTTTACAAATAACACTGGGNTCTCTAATACAAATTAGAATGGTACCTGTAATGCCTGCACCTGAAGACTCAGCCCCTGGCCTAGCTGCTGGCTGGCATCTACCTCCGGCCACCTGAACTCCACCTCTAAGACCTCTACCTCCACCTCTGCCCCCGCCTTTAGCTGATTGGGCAGGCTGTGGAACCTCCGGTGCCTGAATCATAGCACGGGAACTCTGATGCTGGAAGCTACCATAAACTTNAAGGAGAAACACTAGGCATGATAAAACCCTTCTCTAGCAAATCTTGCAACTGGTCCTTTAACTCCTTCAACTCTGGTAAGGCCATGCGGTACGGCGGGATAGAAATGGGCCGCGTGCCTGGGGCTAGATCAATACAGAAATCAATATACCTATCGGGCGGCATACCCGGCAGGTCAGAAGGGAAAACCTCAGGGAACTCCCGAACAATAGGAACAGAATCAATAGAAGGAACCTTTGTGCTGGAATCGTGAACATACGCCAGATAAGCTAAACACCCATCCTCGACCATGCGTCGAGCCTTCACATATGAAATAACACTGCGGGTGGCATGACCTGAGGTCCCTCTCTACTCTAATCGGGGCAAATATGGCAAAGCCAAGGTCACGGTCTTGACATGACAATCCAAGATAACATGATACGGGGACAACCAATTTACCCCTAATATGNATATCTGACAATGTGCCTTGGATCACCACAAGCATGGCAAGACCTCGTCTGCTGCGGCTGAGCACCCCTCAACCTCGGACAAACCCTCCTGAGATGACCATATTCGCCACACTCATAACATCTACGCGACTGCTAAGGGAACTGAGGCTGACCTTGTCGACCTGAATGATCACCTGAAGTACCATGAGTGACACGGGAAGCTGACTGAAAGGGCATGGGAGGATGGCCTCTACCATAAGTATCTTTACCCCCAGTCGAGGCACCACTGAACCTGCTTGCGCGACGAGGCCTCTTGTCCGACCCATGACCACCTCCCTGTGGCAGAGCTATCTCATCTCTACGGCCCATATTGGCCGCCTCTTGAAAATTGTTCTCACTCCCGGCCTGAGCCACTATACTCGACTGACCTGCCACCGCTGGCCGAACTCCTGGAAGCAAACCCGCTCGAATGACACTCTCCACGAAGCCTACCAATCAGACTAGAGCGTCTTGAAGAATTGGGCTGGCAATGAACCCCTCTGGGACCTGAGCTGGGCCCACCGGGACTGTTGGGGCTGGCACCTCCTCCTCCAAATCAACCTGAGGCTCTGCCACTAAAGCTGCTGCTGCGGGCTCGGACTGCTGTGCGGTAGAAGAGAAAGCATGTGTTATTGCCATCTGCGGAGGAACAGAAAAGAAATTCAATCGGTACTTGAGAAATAGAACCGCATGACAAGAAAGAATAAATGTGAAACTTTCCTAACTCTGTAGCCTCTGGGGATAAATACAGACGTCTCCATACCGATCCCTCAGACTCTACCGAGTTTGTCCGTAAGTTGTGAGACCTATGTAACCTAGCGCTCTGATACCAACTTGTCACGACCCAAATTTTTCACCCTCAGGAGTCGTGATGGTGCCTACTAATGGGAGCTAGGAAAGCCAATTATCAAATACCTCTTTAGCGAACATCGAAAATATTAACAACAATAAAGCATTTAACAATAAAGAAGAAGTCTCAAATATAATTTACAGAAAGAAATGCAGAAGTTTAACAAATCCTCTACCCAAGACTGGTGTCACAATACTCACGAACGTCTAGAGAATACTAAATACAAGGTTTGAATGAAACATAAGCTGTCTGCTACGGTACAATGATAACAAACTGAATAAAATAGAAAGGACTCCGGGCCTGCGG
>MU671071.1:25550-55476 GCA_026770625.1 Nicotiana glauca | reverse complement strand
GATTATTAGCTACCAATCACTACACAGCTACAACCAATCCTTAAGTCAAATTCAAACAATGATTCGGACCAAACTTGGGCAGTATTGACAACATCACTGTCACATTGTTCTAACAAAACAAACCTATACAACTAATCGACGATATTTATTTAATCAATTACATCACATAATCGATAACAAATAATCGACATACAAATCAGTGATTCACAGTTCTTGGGCCAAAACAGGGGAAATGCGAAACTAATTATTCGACGATATTGATCGAAGCGAATATGTATTCTATAACAAACACATTTGACAAACAATCAGAAGCACAAACGACCAAATAAAGGGTCTTAAGGAGAAGAACAGAAAAATTAACAAAAAATCGAAAAAGATGAAAATAATAACACAACTAAACTAACAAACAAATATAAAATAGATAAAGATAGAAGAAAGAAAAGAAATACCTCAAAAAATGAAAAATCAGAAACACACGGACTTGGACCACTTCGGACTTTAAACTCCTGAGGCCAAACGGACTTTAATCGAGTGTTCTCAAGTGATAACACTTCGACTAACAAATAACACATAAATATTAAAATATAAATCACACAGCTAGACCTTTAAATGCTAAAATGTAAAGCGTATTATTTTGTGATTTTCATTTTTTGTGAAAATAAAACTTAATTTATCCTAATAAATCCTAGATGTAAATGCAACATATTTTTTTGTATTTTCTATTAATTTAACAAATAAACACACAAAGAAGTGCAAATAAATACGAGAAATAGCACAAAAATCAACACAAAACAAAATAAAATATTTTATTTTGGTTTTCTGGGAGTAATACACTTATAGGGCAAAAATCACGTGCTCACAAACCTTACCCAATTGTTTGAATAGCCTGCTGTTTGAACCAATTTTCCTCTCACTAAGCACTAGAATGGTATTGAAAATATGCAAAAACAAAAGTGTGGTGTGGTGGTTTGGTTTTTGAAGTGGAACCATGAAAATAGATAAAATGTTCAGAATATTGAAGCATAAAAAGAGAAGCACCACAAAAAAAAAGAAAAAAAATAATAATATATTGTATAGTGATTAATAAGTGGTAGCTTGTACAAATTGCACCTAATGTATGGGGATGTTTAAATAAATGTGGTGGAGTGTTGGCTTACAAAATTAATGTAATTGTATTAAAAGTATTTAGGGAGGTTAGTCACTATATCCAAATATATCCTACCCGTCCCTTAGCCTACATTACAACCAAATAAAGTCCTATTGATCTTAGACTGAGTAGGGCTCGATTAGTCGAGTGCTCCACTTCGGACAAGCCTATGGTGCATCTTTGTGGCATGTGAATGTTCTTTTTGAGGGTGAGCGAATTCTGTCTATTTTAGTTCCTAGTTGTTATCACAATCATTATATATGAAACTACTCTCTCGTGTGATGTGAGGGAATATGATTCACAAAGGAAAGGTACGTCTTGACTCTTGTATAAGAGTGGTTTGAGTAAGTGCAAATGTTACGTGGTACGAAAGATTTGATTCTTGAGGTAAAGTTTGCTCACTACAGGGTGTAACTTTTGTAAAATGTTCATGGTGTGAGTCGTTGAGGGAAAAGCTTAGGGAAGGAATTTTGATGGAGTGTGGTGAATTGCTCGAGGACTAGTGATAATTTAAGTGTGGGGAGTTGATAGTAGGCTATATAGTTGATATTTACACCTTAATTGCTTATGCTTTGTTGTTGTTTTATAAGGTAAATTGCCAAACAAAATACTTTAAATAGTGTTATTTGGTTTCGCAGGGAATATTATATGTGAGGAAGCAACATAAAGTGTTTGGAGGCGATAATGTGAAGAAAACACCCATTCAAGAAGTACCCGAACATAAAGGAGCAGAAAATTGACCTGGACAAAGGTCCACCATGACCACGGTGGACCGCGGTGCAGAGCGCGAAAGATAAAACACAAAAATAGACTGGGCAGTGTTCACCGCGGTCCACGTAGTGACCGCGGTGAACTGTTCACGAACCTGAAAATTTGGGGACCAAAGTGTCAATTCGGAAAAATTTTTGTAAAACCCTTATAAGCTGTATAAGCTCGCCCAAGATAAAGGAAGCTTGTTTTTTAGATTACTTTTGGAGGAGGAACAAGTGTGAGAGATCGCCCAAAAACACTATAGTTCTTTATCTCTTTTATTTTCTTGCAATTCTTCCATTATGTATAATTTAGTAGTTTTCTCTTACTTTGTTATGAGTAGTTAAATACTTTAATCTAAGATTTTGGTGAAACCCATTGGGGATGACTTGGTTGTTATATTAATATAGTTTTGAATTGGTTGTTAATCTCTATTTGTTCATCTACATTTTAATTGTCGTTAATTGAAAGGGCCCTCAATTATTGGTCCCTATTTAGTATGTATCTGCTTAAGAGAGAGTGCATATTTAGGTAATTATATGAACAACATCACTCTCAGAGTATAGACGAGAGTCATAACTGAGGGTTTAGAGGTTGGATTAGAGATAACGATACCTCGGGTGCAATCTAAGTGAACTGTAATGCGAATCTAGCTAGCGTAGCTTGAGAAATTGTGTCTAGTAAATTATCATAATTGCTTGAGAAAGATTTATGATAGTTGGAGCGTTCATGATTGATGGAGATAACTAAGTCTCAATTATAAAACATATTCAACCAAGAAAATCAACAATGGGAGAAACCATTACCTTAGACCTTATTCCAATTATATACAAAACAAGCTTAGTTAACTTTCAGCTGTTATTTATTTTCAGTTTAATTGTTAGATATATCATCAATTTTGAATCACAAAGTTTGGGAAAATTGATTCTGTGAATTTGGTAAGTCCGACAAAAGTAATTGATAGGTTAATTCTCTGTTGTTTGACTCTGGGCAGAATTACGCAGACTATATTTGCTACGTCTGTGTGTCTTTTTATAAGGCATAGTTTGGAGTTATCAATGAGGTACTTTATACATTCAACGAATTGAATTTAAAAGCAACAAAATGGTTAGTTATTGATGTTTTCATATTATCTACAAAAAAAAATAAAATAACTACATATTTTTTTGTTGACATAATAACTGAATAAAAATTCAGTTGGAAAGAATTTATATGTTAAAAATAATGAAGATCAAGTACTGTAAAGATTCAACAAGTGAATATAAATCCAACATAATGTTTACATTTGAACTACAATACTAGATAATAAAAAATAAAAATAAAAAACAAAGGCTACTATAATTGTAGCGCAAGTCTGCTACAATTAAAACATAATAAATTATTCAAAAACTTTTCTACTATCTTCCTTATAAACTAACATCAACTAAACAATTGTACTACATGTTCCATACAAACATTACAACTACTTCTTCTTTATCTGGACTCGTGTTTTCTCATTCAAAGCTGGTGTACCTTTTCGCCTTGCCAATTTGCCTGTCACCTTATTATCACTAATTGCCCCATGCTCTTGCTTCTTTATAGCATAGTCCCAAAGTAGCGCTCCATAGAGTCTGCGGTGTTGGTCAATATCAGAAAGGTCTTCTGTCGGAATTGATAACTCTACAAGACTAACATACTCTGCAAATGCGGCAACAAATACACCACAATCGCTGCAAAAATAAAAAAAGTCAATATTTACCAAACAATCAGAAAAAAAAAAAGTTTAAATGTATAGAAAGAAAGAAGGTTTTTGTTACAGTGATCCTTCTTTTTTGCTGTGGTATCTCTCCGACAATCCACTGAATTTTAAGAGGGTCGGTAACAAGTTTCTCAATGTATGCTTTTGTATTCTTGAAATTGATGTCTTTACGCTTCCCATAAAATTCGGTGCATGACAAATATAAAGGGATAATAATAGAAAACTTTTCGTCACAAGATTCAAGAATATGGTGATTGTGTGAAGAGACCATGGAATCATACGCATAAAGATACCTTTCTGCAATGTCAAAAACAACTAACACCCAATGAAATTTTTCTACAATGTTGACGGGCATGATGACATAATCAACTTCAACCAATGCAACATTTGCGAGTAGTCTATACCCCAATATATATTCTGCTACAGCGTCATTGGGTTTGACAACAGAAAACTTCTTTTTTTGAGGAGAATTTTGGAACTTTTCATAAATCTGATCAATCCTAGTCTTGAACACACAATCTGTTATAGTAAATTTGGTCTCGTTGTGGGGGCCATACTTGCCTCTTTTTCTCAAGTAATAAATTATAACATTAATGTGCTGCAACAAAAAAATATTCCATTTATCCTACAAGTTATCTTCAAATATTCTACACAAAATTACAAAATAACTACAGTTCATATAGAAATAGAATACAAAGAATCTATCATTCGGAATACAAACTATCTACAAATTATCTACAAAAAATCTACAGATCAAATACATTGAATCTTACCGAGTCATTGAGGACTTGTCTTGGGTGTGCCAGGGAAAAGAACCACTCTTTCTTGTCAACCTTTTCAACTCCAAGATCCAACCATGACTTAATTATATTGTCCTTTATAGAATACGGAGCCTTCCTCCTATATAAATAAATAGAAATTAAAATATAATTGTTGAATGAAGAGGATGTATAAAAGATGAATACGGGCCTAAAGTGTCAAATTGTGCAATTTAACCTCTTTGAACCTTTCAGTGCCGTGGTATAACCACTTGTGGAATTGTTCCAACAACTCAGGGTCCACATTTTGACCAATAACACTAGTAAATGGGTGCTTGAGGTGAAAATTTTGAGGTCCAACAGAGATGTTGCCACCAGAACTGTATAAAGGGAGAAATGGTGATCGGGCATGCTTTCCGGGCTGCCTTGTTCTACCTTGCTCCACCGGTGTTGTTTCATCTTGTATAGGCTCGCCAAACTTAACCAACTGGGAGAAGTTATCATGCAGCTCGAAATCATCAAGCGTAACCTCCTTATTCTCACCTCCGGATTCTTCTGAATCACCCACATTCACATACTCTGCCTCTTCACCTACATTGTCATCTTTCGGATTCTTTTGTTCGCTTTGAGCTGCTACTGTCACTCCGTGAATTGGAGATTGTGCATGCATATCTTCCCTCTATGTAACACCATGAATATATAACTTAATAGAATTGTTAAAATATTGAAAGAAAAAGAAAATATCTCTGAAAATAATTTCATACCTGCATTCTCTTCATCAACTGCCCCTTCAAAATATGTATATAAATTAACACATGCTGGATGATTTTCTTCACCAAGTGCACATTCAACATGTTCTGTCTTTTCATTAAAAATGGTAAATCATTCTGGATAGTATTGGCTTGACAATTTATGAAGATATGAGATAATATCTACATAAATCTGTATAGTTGTGCCAATAGGTTGGATTTAATTGTATATATTATGTATATAAAATGTAGACAATTGTAGTTATGATGTAATTTATTTTGTAGATATTTTGTAGATAAATATAGATATACTGGAGATATATTGTAGTTACCTGTCTTGCTGGGGCTGTCCTGCACTGGTTCACCACTATTGAACTGAAATTGCTGATTGTTCTTGTCTTTTGGTTGGTCAGTATTTTTTGTTGAACTCCTAGAAAACTGTAAGTTTTATATTAGTTAGGATATATATTTTAGATGTGACATAAATAATTTATTTAATATAATTAAAATTCAAATGTTACCTTTACATCAACTTGATCATTTGGACTGTTTATCACCAGCAAAACAGTCTTGACTGAATCCTTTATTAGGTCTCGAAGGCTACCTAGTTCTTCAAATACATCTTCCTGAAACTTTTCAAGTTTTTCATCGACCTACGTAATTAAAAAAAAATACATAGTTAACTTCAAAAATATATCTTAAAATACATTAAAAACATATACACTATTATATATACATCACAATGCTTTTTTAGGACTACATGTTACCTTCTCAACACCTCTTTTTAACTTTTTTATTTTACGAAGAGTAGACTCCTCCCCTTTTCCAATTGATTCTTTGGGTTCCAATGGAGGAGCATCAACTTTAGGAGTCTCAGAAACATGTTCAACCTCTTCAATTGTGTATTCAACTTTATCAGGCAAAGACATCACTGAAAGCTCTTCAGGAGATTCATTTATGTTGGTGAACTGAATGATGAAAAAAATAAATTAGCTTGTGGTCAGGCAGTGTATGTATATAAATTGTAGATATTTTGTAGATAAGTTGTATTATCATAAATAAAGACCATTTACCTTCACCCATTCAGGCTTGATCATTTTGTCTTCAATCACAGCTAACCAAATTTGACCCTTAGTAGCTGACCAGTTTAGTATGCGAGGGATTGAATTAGAAATCTTTATAGCTATATCAATGTTGACGGAGGAGCAACACTCATACAACCATACCTGCATGGCTAGGGGGAATCCTGAATGAGATAAGAATGAACGAAAGGATTTAGCATGTGCCTAACTGATTCAGTCAACTGTCTGTAAGACTGAATACCCCATGGAAATGACTCCTACTTACCGGATTCCACCAAATAAAACCTAAAATGATCTACCAACATAATATGATCTCTCTCGGAAGTACAAATGAAGAATTTTATGAGATATAGAATACATAACTTTAGTGCATCCTCATCATTGACCCAGCTTTTGTTGGTTATTATCTGTTTTAGGTACGTCTTCTCTACTTTTACCTTGTTTGAAAAGTAACTGCTCATTATATTACTGACATAATTAGGAGTGTAACCAAAGTCTGTCGCCTCAGTATGACATCTAAGACCAGTTATTACTGCAAACTCTCTCAATCCAAAATTTAACCCTCACCTTTTAAGTCAGCTGAAAAATAGAAAGTATCGAATGATTTCAATTCACATTTCATAAGAAGATGAATAGCTTGATTTTGCATGCATAAATTTGGAAATGACAGAAAATAACCAAAGCATGTCTCCTTGAACAGCTTCAAACCATTTGGAGACAAAAGCGCTTTAATTTGGATAGGAATGCTAAGGTCACATAATGTCTGGAATCTAAGCACCTTATAATCAATATTATGGGATGCAAAAAAATATCCATTCTGCAAAATTCAACAAATGTAATCTAATATTAATACAGTAATTACAAAGCACTGATACATTTGTATTTTATTTACAAAATAACTTCAAACATATACAATATAACAACAATGTTAAACAAATCAACATATCTACAATTAATCTTCAAAATTAAGACAAATGATTGTCCATTAATTTTATTGATTAAAAACATAGATATATTTGAAGTTTATATACAATATTTCTACAAAATTCTACAAAGCAAAAACAAACACAGATTATGTAAATTTTTAACAACTAAAACAGGCGAAATAAGTAGTGAAGAAATTACTAAATTCTTACCTTCACCAGTGAGTGTTTACGAACATTTTTAGGAGATTTAACACCAGTGGCTTTTTTTGAGTTCTTCTTTTTGTTAGTTTTTGTTCTGGGAGCCACCTTAGCTTTCTTTCCTGCATCACTGATGGGCACATCTTCTACCAAATCATCATCGAACACTATCTCTTTACGTTTCCTCGAAGATTCACCAGCATCGAAATTATGTTTGAGTTTAGTTCGAGCTTCAGCCCTGATTTGACGAGGAGAAACACTATGCTTCATATCTACAATTGCATATGCAGATTTACCTTTCTGGTGAATGTGGTGATGATATACCTAAATCAAAAGAAGGTATATCAGCTTCTAGTGCTTTTTTAGGGCTTTGCTTTGAAGCTTTGTTCTTCATCATTGAGAAAAATTGCAGTTGTAGGTAAATTTATGTTTGAACTATGAAGATTTGAATTCAATTTTGATTGTTTTGTAGAAGAAAATCCTTGATTTTGGACGTTCATGGTAGAGGGTTACCTTTGTTTTTTGGGCTTTAGCAGAGGAAATATTGGTTTGAATTGTGGGTATGTTGTGATACGTGGGTGAGAGTGTGGGTTTAGGAGAGAGAACGTAGGGGGAGGGGTGAGATATGGAGGAATATACGGTACCATAACTTAAGGAGTAATATAAGGTACAATTAAAACATCTTATGGTATAGAATTGGTAATTAGGTATACTAAAAGTAATTATATCAAACCTTAAACATTGAGGGTAATATAGTTTTCTATATGGCATAGGAATGTAAAAATTCCTTTTCAAAAAGTACTTTTTTGGCCCAAAAAAGTAACTTTTGGCCTCCTAGAAGCTTGGCCAAACATGCTCTAATTGATTTGAAAAATACTTTTGAAGAGTAATTAGTATTTGGCCAAACTTTTGAAAACTACTTCTAAATGTATTTTTCTCAAAAGTGCTTCTCAGAAAAGTATTTACAGAGAGAAGCTACTTTTTTCTGCTTCTCCTCAAAAGCGCTTTTTTTCTTTCCAAAAACTTGGCCAAACACCTCAATTTTTTGTCGAAAGTGCTTTTGGCTAAAAAAAAAAAGGCACTTTTGGCCCAAAAAAAAAGCTCTCTCCCTCCCTCCATGAAGTACAGAAATCACTCAACGTTTTTTGCCTCAACAGATATTTGACTATTGATATGTGATTCAGCAAGTTTCCATAACGGATTATAAAGTCCAAATGTTTTGCCTCAGCTATGCCAAACGAGAGAAAAAGTCTACAAAACAATCTAAACAAACAAGCCTCAAGAGTAATACGGAACTAAGTGCAACAAAATGGAAGAACAAGATACTGCTGACCCTTGATGTTCTTTTCAACACTACACACACCATCAATTCAAGAAAGGATAGCCTGCTGCAAGTTTCCGCTATGCAGGGGACGGGCAATAACCAGACCATATTGGGTCTTACTGCCTTACCTTGCATTATGCAAGAGGCTGTTTCTGCGGCCTGAACTGTGACCTCCGGTCACATAGCGGCAATTTTTATCGTTGCGCCAAGGCTCCCCTTCATCAACTCACGACCAATCAAAAAATTAAAGACCCTTCTCAAGCATTGCCCTAACCCTCATCGGAAGTCCATAAAGCCGAATGAATCCTGCAGCATCAGCTTGATTGTAGATATCCCCACTCTCAAACGATGAGATATCTTGTCTGTACAAGCTATGTGGACTTTGACGACCAGTCACTGAAACTGATCCTTTGTATAGTTTGAGAGTAACTGAACCCGTTGTAGTCTTTGTAATATTCTCCATGAAAGCATCCATTGACTCGCGAAGTGGATCAAACCACCTGCCGGCATACACTAACTCAGCATATTTGAGGGCAAGAGAATCTTTGACTTGGATTGTTTCGCGATCAAGTGTAAGAGACTCGAGTTCCTGCACAGCTGTGAAGAGGATAGTTCCCCCGGGAGTTTCATACACTCCACGGCTCTTCATTCCAACAAGCCGATTTTCAACCATGTCTATTCGTCCAATTCCATGTCTCCCGCCAATTTCATTTAGCTCAGAAAGAAGAGTTGCAGGAGACAGCTCCTTCCCATTTAGTGAAACAGGAATCCCAGCGACTATCCCAATGTTTACATACCTTCACAGTTAGAAACAGTTTTAAAACTGAGCAAACAAAATGCATTAGATCTTACTACTGCAATAAATGAGGGGGAAAAAATTATTACTCAGGTTGATCAGGCGCATCTTGCGGATCAATTGACATCATGTACATATCCTTCATTGGCTCATTTGCAGGGTCCTCCAGAATATCTCCCTTCAATACCATATCAAAATGAGTTTTACGGGTATAATTGGCTATTCACAGAGCCTTACTTCAATATTTTTTTTACAAAACTTACCTGAACAGGGTCAATGGGCGATCAAGAATACCCATGACCTAGGTTGGTGGGCTCCATTGCACTTTGGAGGGGTGCCCGTCTTAGTTCCGCCCAAGTGGCAGAGCCTACGTCATAATATTTTCTTAATGCTTGATGTTTTAGTTTCTTATTTCCCTGTTTACTAAGGAAATCGCTAAAAACTATTAAGAGCAGAGATTCAACTTTTTCGTGATTCATTTACCAATCATGACATTCCTGTACATATCCCAATTCAGATTGATACCCCTTAATAGTACTCTGTTACATAGTAAATAACTATTTGCTCACAGGAAGATGAGCTTATTCGTTTGGTCAAAATTCTTAGTGAAAAGAAAACAGTTGATATTGATACAAAATTCCAAATTTAGACAAGCAGAAAAAGAAAACAGGAAATGGTATCTGATAAAAAAAGGAAGAAGTTCCGAAACTTCTCAAATAAGTCAAGGATAAAGAACAATTTGCATACTAAATGAGTATATCCGAAGCAACATAAGTCCAAAACAAGCTAATATTACCTCATGACTAAGGTGCCACAAGTTTCTGTCTCTGCTATAGATGGATTTCTTTGTCACGGGAACTGGTACGTTGTGCTTCTTAGCATATTCAATAGCATCCTCTCTTCCTGTAATTTCCCATTCCCTCCATGGGGCAACAACACTGAGCTCAGGATTCAGCGCAAAGAATGTCAGCTCAAAACGGACCTGTAATGGTAAAGAAGCATAATTGTCCCCTGGGCTCAGACAAATAGGTTTTAGACGAAGCTGAAGAATAGTGATCTGATCAATTGACATAGTAAAGTTAAAAAGAAGGTCCAGGATAATACCTGATCATTTCCCTTACCCGTGCATCCATGAGAAACAGCATCAGCTCCGACCTCTCGGGCAACATCAACCATTGCCTGCAATTATCAGCTAAATTTCAGAGTCCAAAACTAATTTAAGGCAATGAGAGCACCGATACTAAAATTTAAACATTTAGATTATCAATTGTTATATCTGATTTAAGAATGAAAATTGAGTAGGTTAGTTTGGTGGACCAATATATGACACGAAAAGTTTGCCGCATAGATTATACCTAGTGAAGATGCCCGTGCTGGTACTTTACTAGCATGTTCATCTTTCTGGAAATGTAAAAGCTTGACGTACAAAACACATTTAATATGGGGAAATAAAAGAAACTAGTAGTAGACATCTAAAGATCACAAGCGGACCAGAAGAAATTTTCATAACCAAACATAAATCGTGAACAAATGAAAACGAGTGCATCGAATTCCTGCAAATGCAAGTTTTATCATTTCTCATGATCCTTTTAAGTACTTACGAATTTCGTTTGCTGATTTTGTTCTTCCATGAGAAGCTTATCTGTAAAGACTGGCAAATTCTTCGGCTTCTTTGCCATACAGGTTAAAAAATTATTCATTTCGCTGCAGTTCAGCCAATTACATAGAGGAAAGACCAACCTGAACTGCTTTTACGGACAATTTTCCAGAAAATGCTACTGCAAGAGGAGGATCTGAGCAACATAGCTCACAGGCAAAAA
The DNA here is from genome assembly GCA_026770625.1 of Nicotiana glauca. NCBI lineage: Eukaryota > Viridiplantae > Streptophyta > Magnoliopsida > Solanales > Solanaceae > Nicotiana > Nicotiana glauca. The sequence goes on along the minus strand of MU671071.1, from coordinate 44,188 downwards.
ATTTATTGCAAGAGGAGCCAGAAGACAGCCATAGCATTCTATAACCTTCTGCCAAAAGTAATGTTTCCTCTCATACAGTCCGGTCGCATTCTGAGAGGTGAACCTACCTGAATCCAACCAGAGGAAATTCATCTGGGGTGCTGCATACGACTCCTAAGCAAATAATCTACTGCTAGAAAGCCAACAAGCAGTCCCATCTTTCTATATGTCAAGAAAGGTTAAAGTGACTCTAGAGGTGGGCATTCGGTACTTCGATACGGTATTTATAAATTACGGTTCGGTACTCCGGTATTCGGTATATCAATTGTGTATACCAAATATTGTACCAAAATAGTTCGGTACGGTTCGGTATTTTCTTGTTTGGTTCGGTACTGCTTCAATACGGTTTCGGTATCGTACCAAGTCTTTGTAGACGAAAAAGTAGTGAACTGGTCATGAAATCAAACAAAGTTAGTTGATTGACATTTGATAACATCTGTTTGATGCAAGAAATTATTTAAGAAAAAGACAAGGTTGCTGAGAAATGAATTCAAGCTTAATAGCCCGATTCACCTGAATGCCAACATATCTGTTAAAGAAGATTATAATCTTTCAAGTTCATATTCCATGTCATGAGTGCTTTTGTATGTTCTTAGGCAACACAGGTCTAGTAATTCTCATTTTTATAGTGAAAATAAAGAAGGAGAAAATCTCAAGGTCAACAATATGAATCCTTATTCATTGATTTTAACCAAAAAGGAAATCTCATTCTACTTCAGACCCTAAAAATTAAACAACAGAGCACCCAAAATTGCAGGTAAAACTACAGCCTCTTAGCAACAACTTTGTTAAATTAAATTGAATAAACGAACTGGAAAATTAATTACTCCTCCTAACTGAAGAGTTAAATTAAGTTTCTACTTCCTAAATTAATTTCTTTAAAACCAATCATTACAGTATGAGGAATGATGAAGATTGAGGAACGAGAACTTGTTGAGTGTTGAAAGCTTGAATTCTTGCCAAGGGGAGGAGTTATGAGAGGCGTCGTCGAAGACTTGAAGCAGTAGCAGGCACGCAATTGCAGTTGTTGTCTCGTCAAGGAGGCCATTAGAAACAAGGGGGAGAAGATCAGAGAAGTGAGATTGAGAAGTGAACTCTAACCTAGTTGATGCCTGATAGCGTTTGGCTTGAGTTGGGCTTGGGCTTATTTTTATTACTAATAGTTCCTGGATTATGCATTATGGGGTTGGGTAATTTGGGTTGACCGGTTGGGTTATAGTTATAGTTATGGGAAATATTTTCGTATTACGGTATTACTGAAATACCGAAAAATTAAATCTTGAATGCCGAAATCCGTACTGAGGTACGGAATAACCGAAAATTTCTTACCGAATTAATACCGAAAAACCGAAGAACCGATACTGGAATATCGAATTAATTCGGTTCGGTTCGGTTCGGTTCGGTCCGGTTTGGTTTTTCGGATTTTATGCCCACCCCTAATGACTCAGGGACAGACATACTATTTTTCCAAATGGTGCCTATATTCCAAAATCTGGAGTTTCTCTTTAATGTATGCACAAATGTAGTGCATATGACAACTTTATTAAATGACAAGGTTTGTTAATTTCCTACCTCCTACACCCTGTGAAGCACCAAATCTTGGGAATTCTCTGCATTTAATATCCTTGAGAACTTGCTTGAGAGGTTATAATAACAAGCTTAGTCCAATTATTAGAATGATTGGACCCTAGAATCACGGATCAAGACCCTAGAGCTAAGAGTTGTACACTGTTCTCTCACAAGCTCTATTTTCACGGAATGAGCAGGTGTACATGTGATTGTCTAATTGATGTGACTACCTCCTTCCTTTTTTCAGTTCTTTTGTTTGATGCTTGTATTTTAGGATAAACTACCACTTAAATAATGAACTATGTAGGGGAAAGTGTGTCACGAGACAACTTAGACTATTAACTTGGGGTACAAACCAATTATGATTCCACGGTTTTGGAACTTATTCGCATAACCTGCTTTACGAACTACAAACTTGTGGTACTATCCAAACCAATTATGATTGTAAGATTTTGGAACTTATTCGCATAACCTGCTTTACAAGAGCAAAAACAGTCCAATATCCTTGGTTAGGTGCCAATTAAATGCACTACTGACCAGAGAGCAAAAATGAGATTAAGACAGACATGAGTTATCACTAAACTTGAGTTAGACCTTTATTTTGTTGGCAAACAAACATGAACTTCTCCAACTGGATCTGTTTTCTCTCTAATCCTGGGAAGGAGGGAGAAGGTGGGACTGGTGGTTCACAGAAGGCAAAAATGACAACAAAGGTTCAATTTATTATTTAAGATTTGGAGTTCACCTTAGCAATAACAGGGCGGGCCATTGATGTCCCAAGCAAGTATTTCCTTTCATAGATAGCACCAGCTCGCAGACAAGGAAATATGTAATCTTTCACAAATTCTTCTTTCAAATCCTTCACTACTAATTGACAAGCCCCACTTGCCTTGGCCTTCGCTTCCAGGCCATCCAATTCCTTAATTCCCTGAGAAAGAATTATTTCATCTCAGACATGGGTTCTTACAAAAATAAACTTCTCTGTTTGACAGTTCCATTTTAGGCACAATAATTTTATAATTTATTCTGAACAAGAACAAAAAGAACTACTAATAGGTGACTAGAGAGAAAAACATACTTGACCAACATCTGCAGTGAAACAGACAACTTCACATCCATAGTTCTCCCTGCAAAACAAAAAGAAAACTAAGAAATAGACGAAGGGACGAAAGCATCGGGCCATGCAACAAAACTGTTCGCTTTTTCAGGAAACTTATTTTTATATTTTGATAAAACAACAACTATGCTTCAGTCCCAAACAAGTTGGAGTCGACGATATGAATCCTCACTCCTTCTTTACATCATTACCAAAGTAGAATAAAAGTGAACTACGGATATCAGTGTTATCAAAGGCGAAAAGGGCACAAAAAACTCTAAGGCCCATTGGGATTTAAGCGCAAATAAAGCGTGAGCTTTAATGAAAAAATGCGAAAATGGAGAAAAGTAAAAATATGTATATGTAGTCCAGGAGCAATAATTATAATCATGAATAACAAATATATGGACAAAAATATTACGATAAAGTGAATTATCAATTGTTTAGTGTCGCATTTTCATGATTACACTCATTGGCAAGGAAAAGTATGCCTTAAGAGTCTTGATGCGGCACTGAACGCCCACAAAGCGAGGCGAAGCGCTCAACATGCTTTGAGCCTCGCTTTAGGGCTTAAGCGCGCCTTTGACAACACTGACGGATATTTGTGTTTAATAGACTGGATTACTTGGATATCTTCCCAATCAACTATAACTATTATCTTCTTGTTTTTTCCACAGAAAAAAGGTCAAAAATAGCCGTTATCTTTAAGCTGAATTCGAGCTGCTTTCATTGCCTAAAGTTATCCTTTTCCATACATCACAAAGATAGTAGTGTTCTCATAGTTTAACAAGCCTTTCCGCTCATCTACATATACTTCAGATATACATAACAAACAGTACTATATTAACTGAGATTCCACCTTGTAAAGCTGACATACAAGATGAATTCCTAGAATTATTTTTGCAGAACTAACAGCATACTGCTAAAAGAGGTAAATTAAGTGGTCAACCAACATTTGAGGTTAAGAGTGTCACCAAAAAAATATTCAGACAGTGAGGTTTACATGCAACAGAAAGGACTTACCCTAGGTCAACCATGCTGTAAAAGAAAATAAAAGAAAACAGAAAGGAGCTACCTCAGCCAAGGCACAATAACTGAAGTGTCCAAACCACCACTATAAGCTAGAACCACTTTGTTCAATTTTTTGCGCAGAGGCTTTTCCCCAACCACGCTGGAACTAGCCGTCGCTTTGTCATTGGTCAAGACTGCCTGGATACCTTCAATATTCAAGTAAACTTTTCATCATTATGCGATCAACTGAAAATTGAAAAAAGCAGTAAGGACATGACATGAGCATTTTTTGAAAATATTTTCTTTAAGAGGAAAATAACAGCTTAAGTCCACTAAGCTTCCACTATCCAATTCTTTATTGCTCGCTCCTTCTAGCATGTCTATATTTCTCTACTCTCCTCATAATCAATGAAAAGAATATCCAAGCCCCAACATTAGCCCCATCTTCAACCAAAATCATATTCCACCAACTTTATATCCACCCAAACATTGAAGATGATATGATAAAGTATTTCTCATGGAAGACATTTTTTGCCATGCTAATTTGGCCTTTATATGGGATCCTTATATTCCATTGTATACAGAGACTTTCAAGTCATAGACCACAGACGCGTTAGAACAAGAATCAGAATTGCATAGACCATTTTTAGCAGAAAAGAATCATGATTCATGTTCTTTCCAAATCCACAAGAATATGAATGAAGTTAAACTGTATTCCCCAATAAAGATCAAATTTTTCTCAAAGAATACTCCTTCAGAATAGCAATAATTTAAGGTCGTTTTAGTTCCATGTTCCCAACTCAACTATCAACCCAAATCCTTAAGCCAATCATTTGACACAAAATATTTCAAACACTTGAACTAACACAAGAAAAAGAATCAAGCTCGCACGTGCATGGACTTAGTATAGACCTATATAATCAATCAAATATAAGATGGTAAAAACTACTACCATGAATGGCACAAGGCAAAGCAAAGCTAGAACGGCTATGAGCAATTGCAAGACCATTAAATTCACTAGCTTTTACACCAAGCTGCAATAACAAGAAAATTTTAAAAACAAAAACCCCATCAGTAAAAATTTCAGCTAAAAAACATTAAAACAGATTCAAATAAATATAAAGGGTGTCAATCAAGAACGCAACCTCTTGTAAAGAATCCAACTTTTTAGAGCAGCAAAGCTTATCTTGAATCCGAGGTGAACCTGCATTTACAAAAGGGTCATTAAAAATATCTTCAAAATCCAATCTTTATAAGGTTTAAAGCCATTTCTTGATTAAAAAAAACAAATACAAATACTTTTTATGGAGCCTCGAAAGAGAAGATTCACTGAAGAAATCGCTTGAGCTTGAGCCATCTCAGTAAGATCAGTTTACAAATTGATAAGCAGTAAAGGGTCCAACAGCAGAGGCAGTGAACGACACTGTAGAACAATGTAAGGGAAAAACAGCGAATAAGCAAAGAGTAGGTTTCGTTTAGGAGTGTTACACTTGGAAAATACCCCTCAATATTAAATAATTTAAATTTATTGATGTTAAGTAATTTTTATTGGTTTTCTGGTTAATAAAACCAAAAAAGAATATACAGAGACAAAATTTTCTAACTGTAAAGTAATGGTCCCTTTTTCAAAAAGAATATAGTCCAAAATAAAAGAAAGGGGGACCTATATGAAAGAGTAACTTAAAATGTTCAATAATATCTTTAAACTATTAGATATACCTCAATTTTGTTCTCCGTTAGCAATCTAGGCTATTAATATCCTTCACGTTAGCAGACTAGATCAATAATGCCTTCGTTTTAACGACGGTCTACATAAGCCTTCTCAAAGGCATTAATTAGCTGACATGACATCCATGTGGCATCCACATAAGCGAATCTCTCTTAAGCCTGCTCCAGTAACCCATTAACACATAAAACAAATACCCAATTATCAATCAAATATTACTGGACCTTTTCCAATTATCAAATGGGTTTCTAATTTCAGCACAATATTTTCCCCATTTTCTTTTTCCAACCCGGTCTTTACCTTACCTTGACAGTTTGCATGAATAATGAGCTTTGGCTTCTTTTTTGATGGTCTCTTTTCTTGTTCCTCTTCTTCTTAAGATGATAATATTGTAGCATCTCGGTTTGAAATTTTTAATTTTATTTTTCCCTGTATTTTGATTGATTGTTCTTCTTCTTCTTGTTATTTTTCATTCTTTTTTTTGCAATTTTGGTTTGCGATTTCTGAAAAATATTGTGCTGAAATTAGAAATTCATTTAACTGTTGGAAAAGGTCCAATAATATTTGATTGATAACTGGGTATTTGTTTTGTAGGCTAATGGGTTATTGGAGAAGGCTTAAGAGAGATCCGCTTATGTGGATGCCACGTGAATCCATGGCCTTTGAGAATGCTTACGTGGAGTGCCGTTAAAATGAAGGCATTATTGGTCTAGTTTGCTAACGTGAGGGATATTAATGGCCCAGTTTGCTAATGGAGGATAAAATTGAGCTATATCCAATAGTTTAAGAATATTATTGGACCTTTTTCGAAAAATTAATGTATTTGCCAAGTTGCACGTGTATAAGGGATGGGGTTTTAGGGTTTTAGTTTTTTTTTTCGAAAACTATTTATGGGGAGGGTTTTAGGCCTCATTTGTTTGCATCTATCTTAATCCCTAAATCATAATCATTACGATTTTAAATATTAAGTACATTTTAAGTCTTAATCTTAATTATGCAGATCATAATCATTAAGTATGTTTATTGTTTTATTTCACAATCACTTAAGGGGTCTAAATAGGTCTAAACGATTAAGATCTATAATAACTGTTTAATTTCATCCAGATGCTATCATTTACATTTATTACTCCCTCACCATACTCAATGCCACAGGCCTGATTTTTGTCCGCCAAAACCAGCTCGTGCAGCAGCCATACCTCACGCCCAACTTTAGCCTTCTCACAACACTTAGCCAAAATTACAACAACTTTGGACTAAGAATATTTTTAGGCAGCTTCATCGTAGTAAGTCTTAGGAAAAATTTTAGGCAACGAATTTAAGTAAAGGCAACAGAAATAAACAAAGAACACAAGGCACAATATACAGAAAACTCTTTTCTCAACTTTGTATTTAACTCAAGCATACAAAGAAACTCAACTGAAAGTACAGCCATGAACAAAAGATCACTTTTGCCTTAGGCGTTTTCACTCTTGAAAACAGACTTACAAACTCTTTCCTAACTCTCCAATATGCTCCCATACATTTTTCTCACTCTCTCTACAAGCATTAGAGTGTTGCACATTTATAGAACATGTGACAACTTTTTGCCTTTACACTTGTCGCTCTTAGGCTTAGACATTTATCCCACACAGCTCACTATTTTAGCCTAGTATAGTTGACATCCCCAACTATTAGGACCATAATAGATCATGCTAATATAATAAAAATATGGCTCCAAAAATGAGTTAGAACAACCTGCCAGATTTGAACAAAAAGCCAACTGCTGTCATGTGCACGACATGTGCCTTGTAACTGCCTTTGACTATGTTAAAGTTGGAACTTGCCATGTGCGTGCCTTGGCTTGAACCAGGCGTCAACGCCTTGTTCTTAGGTGCATTGCAGCCGCATGTAGCCATTGTCGTTGCCCACACACATGGTTCTTTGTCGCGCCCCAATATCATAACAACTCTACTTGCGTGCATGCCTTCGCTGCACTTAGCTTGTCTTTGCCCATTCTATTTTTATCTTGCCTTGGCATCATTGCCTCATGCCTTGATGTCTTTGCCATGTCATAGTATCACCCTCAGCCCGCTTCTTATTGTCAAGCCCTTGCCAAGCTGCCCTGCCGTCTTCAAAGCCTTGGCCATTACTTGCATGTTTTTCCTTGTCTTGGTGCTAGCTCGTTCTCCTTAGCTTGGCAACACTCATGCAACCCAATGAGAATACTCTTACTGTCAAGTCAAGCTCAAAGAGGCCGACCCCTAACACTCAACCACCACTACAAAACACTACCATCCTAAACCAAAGCCACTACTGCCATTACTATCGACTACCACTATCCAACATCCAACTATTATCGACTATCATCCCACTATTAAAAATTACCATTGACATTATCCTCAGCCATAACCATCCACCCATCTCAACTACCATCACTAATCATCCTCACCATTATCATCAACCATAGTCACTAATGTTTACCATTATAAACTAGCACAGCCGCCTTCCTTAACCATAACTACCACTACCAATCATTACTAACTACTACCTAAAATCACCACCATCAACCAAAATCACCTCTAACCGACACCTCTAGTCAATATCTACAAGTATCACCATTACCACAATATTTAAAAAAATACTTGACTGATAGAATATTAAATTAATTAGTATTTTATTTAAATTTTATATTTAATAATTCTTAAATTATAGGAAATTTTAGGTCAGCCAATAAGGGGTGCTTTAAGGCTCAATAGGGTTTTTAGTTAACCTTAGTATTTTCTATATAAGTACGCTTACGGTGTACAATAAAATATACTCTAAGAAGTAATTTGCCACGCTCTCTTCTCCCATACAGACGAGGGATTTAGATTGTGATATAGGGGGTTGCTCCAACACATCACGATAATCACCGCTGACCAGTAATTTCAGTCGCAGTTCGCCCGTTCTTTCTGCTTCCGTTACGCAAACAAGTAAGTTCTTGTTTTACAATTTACACACTAAATTATGTGTTTAATTTATTGCATTACTTCATTGGTATCAGAGCCATAGGCTAGTTTTCTGGTATATTAGAATAATTTTATTACTCTGCGTGAATCTACGAACTACTTATCTATATTTTTTGTGATATAACAATGAAGTTATACTAATTTGAAACTACCAAGTTTTTACAACAGTCTAATGTTTGTACGATCTGGTATTTTATGACCAATTAGTTTATTTCTCAAATACTGATTGATTGTATAAAAAAATATTTTTTTGTGCTTATCAATTATAACCCATAGTACCCATAAACAATCGCCTCTAAACCACCGCGCCACTCTCACAAGCACTATCAAAGGATGGTGTTGTTTTAAAAAAAATAGAGGGAGAAAAAAATGACTTCTCCAATTTTGAGTATTATCATGGCCGGAAAATGGAGATTGGTGTTCTAATAATGATGACAGAATCTCAAAAGAAAATAAAGAAGAGAAATAAAGTTTTTCTTCTAAATCAAATAATAATAAAAATATGGAGCTTGGAGCTCCATGGCCATTGAAAAGAAACAAAGATTTCACTTCCTTAATAATAGAAGTAACGACGGCTCAAAAGAGAAGAAAAGAAACTAGACTTTCTCTCTTACTTAAATTTGTCCCTTTAATAAATAAATTAGAAATAAAATATGAAGAAGAAGTCTTTATGAACGAATAGCGGCTTAAGTTTTGATTAAGAAGAAAGAGTAGAAATCCTCACTTCTCTATTTAAAATGTTAGTCTTCTTATTTTTGGGCTGAAGGCCCCCTTAGCTTTAATAAAATATAAAAAAAAAAGAAAAAAAAAAAAGAGGGTTGTTGTTCTTATCTCAAATGGGTAGATTAATAAAATTGGGCTTATGGGCCATTATATATGGAGATCCAATTTTTATTTTGGGCTGATAAACAAAAATTAAAAATTAACATGAAATTCTATTTTTTTTATTTATTAAATTTCAGATTTCGAAAATATAATTTTAGTATTTATATTCTTTTATAAACTATAATTATTTTATTATCCCAATTACTTAAAATATTAATTTGTTTAACAATAAATTTATTTGTTAATTTATTTAAAATACTTGAAATATTAATTTTTTTATTGTTATTATTGAGGAATGTGCCATTCGATTGTTATTTAGCTTATTTGTGTTCTGGAGTGACCTACGAGTCACCCTTCTGTGTTACGAGGAGTTGTGATTGTTGGTTATATGCACATATGGTGCGGTTCTATTGGGGCCTTATAGCGGAATTTGAGCGGGAAAAGTATTGGGTATTGCTTGGTGGATGGCGTAGTGTTATGTTCTTTCGGGTTTCGTGTGGTGTTATGTCATTTGCCTCTCCGTGGTTATGGTGATTCACTTTTGGTACTAGACATCAAATTGTGCGTGGTTGTTGATTTTGAGCATGGTGACTTGAGGTATTTCATGTGGACTAGTGTTTGGATAGGGTCGCGCATTGCAGCAAAGTTATGTGGGAATATGATCCTTCGGGTTAGATTCATGTATTCTGGTTCTACGGTGTGTGATGAGTTCTTAGCATCGTGTTGAGGTTGTTGATACCAATTTTTTTCTATATTTTTAATATGCATAAATACTTTCAAAATAGCATACATATGCATATATAAGCATGCACAAGGTTTTTATAATTTTTCTATAATTTTAAAGATTTTAAATTGATTTATTTCCTTCCCTTTTTCTCGTAAAATCTCTAATAATTATCCCTCAAATTATTGTTGTGTTAATTCAGTCATCTAAATTCTATATTTATGCTAAAATATTGTTAAAATATTTTTAGTCCATTTTTATAATTATATTTTGTATTTTTAAAGCTAATTTGCATGTAATTTTAATATTAGTCTTATGAATGTACAATTATATTTTATATGCATAGAATGATCTTCTATATTTTTAAAATATTAAATATCTATTTTTAAATCATTTTAGTACACAAAATTATTTTTAGAAATCATTTATTACTTATTATAAGTCATATGGGATTAAATTGGCTATTTAAAATATAGCCAGATTGCATTTCGATTTTAGCCTCAATTTTAACCCAACCCCAGCCTAATTCTTAATCGAATTACCCGACCCACGCCCCAAACACACCCTACCCGACCTACAACCAATTAAATCATGGTCGTTGATATCAACGGCCCATATTGTTTCTTACATTTTTTAATCCTAAACCAACCCCACACTAATCATTTCCCAGAATCCGTCGCCCTAAAATCCTCTTCTCCCTCAGTAACTCTCAACCAAACCCTAGCCCTTCAACCGTCGACCTCTCTTCTCCAGTCATCTCCGGTGACTTCTCATCGACTCCTAAGCCTCCAATGGCTTCTCTTATGCCATGCTTGCCTTCTCTAAGGTCTTAAAGGGCCTAGGGTCTGTCGACTTGCATCTAGGGTTCGTCACTTGTCTGTTCTTGGCTGCTCCAGTGTGATTTCGAGCAAAATCATGATGTATCTGCTACGATCTTTGGGATTCTATATAGGTTCTTTCATCTCTATATGGGTTTCTTCTGAAACCCTAGTTTCTTTCTATATCTCTTAGATTTGTACAAATCTAGGACGATTTGAGTTTATTTCTTTAATGTTTTACACTGTCCTTGGAACTCTTTTACAAGAATCGTTGATTTCAAGTGTTTTTCACATTTTTCTAAAAATTAGGGTTTCGGAACTTCTTTTAAAATTTTCTTTAAGTGATTATTTGTGTTTAAACTTTTATTCCTTGTATATTTTTGACTGATTCCATGAGTTTATCACATCTTTAACTCGTCTATGTTGAAAGCCCTAATATTTTAGGTTTCTTCGTTTGATTTCTGTATTGGCTTGTTCTCGTTTGAGTTTCTGTGACTATCTCGCCTCGAATATATTTCTATTGAGTTTCTTATGCCTAACTTTCATCAGCTCTATGTACTTGTGTTCATCTTGACTGTTCAAGACTCGTCTCTTTGCTTGTTATGTCTGGTTATTCTTATCTTACTCTATTTATATGCTAAATACTTACTCGTGATTTTCTCTTTGATTGATTCTGGATTCCATGTTTCATGGTTTGATTGGAAGACCTTCCTTTAAACCTTTGATTCATACCTTTTCTATTCAAATTGATTAATTCGCCTACCTTGTCTGCTTTAGTACTTTATTCTTATTGACTATCTCCTTAATTAAAGTTTTCTAAACTTAGCCCTAGTGGTTTACCCTATACTTACTGAGTTTGAAATATTTCCTTATTGGTCATACATTAATTTTTTTCCTTATTTGTTATTTGTTCTTACCGTTTGAACTAATTCCCTTAACTTATGGGATTGCTTGTATTGATTTTACTCTAATTGATTCCGAGTTCCATAATTACAATACTATTGTGATTCTTGCCTTATTTTACCTAGTTTCGAACTACTATATACACATGCTCTCCCATTAACACAAACAAGAACATTTTTGGTTCAAAAAGCTCTCTCGCACTCAAAGAACTTTCTGCTATCTCTTTGGTTACTTGCTATTATTCTGAGTTAGCCGGTTGCAAGCCAAGACTTGCTTTCCTACGCCTCACTTTGTGTTTACCATCTCTCTACTGGTATGTTCTGATTTTAAGTTAAGTCCCAAAACAATATGCTTCTCCTATTACTTCAATTTGTCATGTTTCTGATATGCTTTTATCTATGGTTTTGTTGTTCAACCTGCAATTAACATGTATACTTCATTGTCTTCTTTGTCGCATGCTATATACCCCTTAGGAGCCCTTTCTATCATGCTCAATATGACCATGTTGCTCTGATTCTTGGCATGCACCCTCCTGTGTGAAGTAGTTGGCTATCCTAAGCCTGTTTGACTCTGTATTAACTCTAAAGTCTCGCTGTACTTTAAAAGCCCTTGACCTCTTTCAAGGCTCCTCTGATTCTAAACATATGTGCATCTGTGCTTATTATGTGCCATTTGCTTACCCCAAATCCTCATTACCCATGAGTGGGTGTGTGCACCTATTTGACTCCATGTATTGAAGTGCTGATGAACTTCTTTTGGTTCTGCATTTGGTTTGATTGATTATTAGTCACTCTAGATTTTTAAAATTGTCTTATTTAATAACTCCCTATCTGTTTTCTTACAAAACTATTTCAAGCAAAATCTCTTTTTAACATTTGTTTTCCTACTGAAACCTTTCAAGCTGTGTTTGCATTCTCACTCTACACCTAAGTCACTAGGTTCTGCCCTCTCCAGTGTGTGTACTGCCTTGGGATCCTCTTGAGAACCCTCTGAACTCTGGGACACTAAGGCTGGCCCTTCCACATTGCACTTACTCAATTTGGTTACCAAGTCTATGTGTAAGCACTGCCCGGGATCCTTGAGATCCTTAGGGAACTCTGACGCACCTAGACAATGATATTGTTTATGAAATTAGCATTTGAGGCTATTGGAGGTTTTGGGAAATCACTTGGGCTTGTTATAGTCTCCCTATAGTGTAACTTCTTCTTTTCTTTATCTATTTATGTAATTCATTCATATGGTTTGTAATAATTTGTAAACGAATATTGGGGTGACTAGTGAAAAAGGGTAAGTAGTTACATATTTGTAGGGTAAATGGGTAGAAACCATGCCTATCGAATTTTATATTTGTTATGTTTGCCTTACCATGTTAGAAGTCATGCCTATAGGTCTCAAATGGTTCCAATAACAGAAATCATGTTTATAGGTCTTAAAATCAACTTCACATATAGATACCATGCCTATAAAATATGATCCAGTTCAACTTCTGTTATAATGAATATTTATATGTGCTTTAATTTGTTATCATGCCTACAAGTTTCTAACATCAGCTCTTAACAATTAGATATCATGCCTATAGGGAACAACATATGCCTATAGATCTGGAATCAGTTTAGTTTAAATAATTTAATTCAGTTCAGGATTAGTTTACGTCGAAACTAGTCTAATTAGTGGTTTGTTTTCCCTGAAATGAATTCTTTCAAATACTTCCCTAATCTATCACTAGACAGCATGCCTAGAGGGACTTAAGAGTCAGTTTTAAAATCTGCACATGTTTTACTATGTCAAATGTAGTAATCATGCTCCCAAGACACCATTATTCAGCGCGTAGACAAGCCTATAGGGCGTTTTCAAATCCTGTAACTCTAAAACTATTCCTACTACTTAATGTCATTCTGATTTTAACCGACTTAAAAATCAGTAGGCAAACTTATAGGGTCACTACTTCTGAATTTATAAACTCCATATTTCATGTGTTCTGATACTCGCATAGATATCATGTCTTAGGATATTGTTTACTAATAAGGCCCTTATTTGTGTTTGAGTCATGCTGTTTATGTGCGTTGTTTTTGGAGGTAAACTTGAGCCTCTAATTGCCTTTTTTCTGCCTTATCTGCTAAGGTCCTACTTGTTCTTGCTTTTCGCATTAGTATTTTCTCCTTTAAAACCTTAGGGGTCTGTCTAGAACTACCTATAGGTAGAGTTCCTAAATTCCCTCTTGGACCATTAAGAAGGGACAGGTAATAGTACGCAATAGAGATCGCTAACCATCACTCGCGTTAATAACCACTAAGGGGGTAGGAAGGGTAGATATGGGATATGATGACTATGCGCTAATATTACGTGTATCCCCTCATTGAGAAGTATTTACTGGACATTGTGTGGGGTGATCCTATAGGCTAACCAACCTAGGACTCCTCCTTTCCTGAAATTCCTTTGTTTAAAACTTTGTTTTATATGCATACAACTTGTTCAAAATCTTTGCCTTATTATTTGAGTTATACCACGTCCAAGGTGCTTTACTTGCAGACTATTTGATTCAACTATTTATTTGTTAATTGAATAATTCTTAAGAATAAGTTTGGTCGGGGTCCACAGTTGTGGACTAAGATATGTGCCTAACACCTTCCCATCGAGGTCATTTCGAGCCCTTACCCTAATCTATGGTAATCCAAACCAATCCAAGAGTTACCGCTCTAGATGCCCTAATGCACCACAACCCGTTAGGTGGCAACTCTTCAAATACCCAATTCCCAAAAGAAAATGAGTTATCACTCTCATGAACGTCGAAACCCGGACTCTCTTTGCGGAGGGAAAAAAGAGGGCGAGACATAGGTGATACTGTTGAGCTTACGGTATAGCTCTCTCATTTGAGTCATCTTCCATGATTTGAGTACATTTGTATTGTTGTTTTTTGGTGCACAGATTGTGGCTTTAGATTGTATTGATGTGTCATGTCACGAGAGTAGTCATGTTGGGTGAGATGAGGTCATTAAACCTAGAATGAATACTATCGAATTCGATTTCAGCATGTTGGAAGGATAATATCGGAATTCGGCTTAGAAATTTAATACGGTCCTTGCCGACGGAGAAGGAAATCCATGACTGGTTGATCAGAGGAATGATTATGATTTCTGCATGTTTCTTTCATCATCAGCAATGCATGAAAGTGTTGAAATAAGGCTTTATTTGATAAAATGTTTATTACCAGTATTGGGTTATTTGAGCAGCTGTTATGATTAGAAGTTATCGATATGAGTGTTTGAATCGTGTGGTATATTGTCACGACCCAAATTTTCCATCCTTAGGAGTCGTGATGGTGCCTACTAATGTGAGTTAGGCAAGCCAAACCTTAGTTCAATTACTTCATTAACCAATTATTTCTTTTTAACAATTATAAAGAGAATACATGATAACAACGGAAATTTAAATTCAAACGGAAGACAACGATAAAATATATGAAAACTATATCTAATACAAATACTTAATCCTTAACCACCCAAAATATGGTGTCACAGTGTTACAGACGGTCTAAAATTTACTACATACAAAGTCTGAAGAAATAATAATACATTGTTTCTGAATATAAGGGCAATGAAATAGGAATAGCAGGTAGAAGAAGACGCCAAGGCCTGCGAACACCTGCAGGACTACCTCGGGTCGCCTGATGAGCAAGAATCAGCAATCCCACTACGGTCCGAAGTCTATAACACTGGGGTCTACACAAAAAAGTGTAGAGTATAGTATCAGCACAACCGACCCAATGTGTTGGTAAGTGCCTAGCCTAACCCCGGTGAGTAGTGACGAGGCTAGGACCGGACCACCAAATAAACCTGTGCAGTTGTATAATATACAGTTGGAAAGTAAAGCAGAAATAAACAAATAAAGATGGGAAGGGGAAACATGCTTCGGGAAATAATAGATAAAGCAGAATCTCAAGAGAATTATCAGGAAACCAAAATTTCAACTTCTAACAAGGATAAGGAAAACAAAGGCAGATTTCACTCTCGGTTCACAACTCGTTGCAGGCGTGCAACCCGATCCCATTTCTCATATCTTGTGGTAGGCGTACCACCCGCTCCTATTTCATTAAATCTCGTGGTAGGCATACCATCTGCTCCCATTTCATTAAATCTCGTGGTAGGCGTACCACCCGCTCTCATTTGATTATACTGATAGTTTTTTTTTCCAAATAAAATTTACTCCAACAAATGCAATAATTAGTACGAATTCATAAGACAACAAGTACACAAAAATTATGAATCACTAAGGAAAACAAATAATGACAAGTAGCAATTAAGAGCAATTAGGCAATTTAATATTTAGTATACTAAATGTCAACTAGCTATTAAGTCACATAAACATGTAGCAATTATAGCATAAATTCAAGGCGTAATGTTGCGCAAGGATACATTGATTCAATAATAACAAGTAACACAATAAAGGAAATGTCAACATAAGAATCATAGTAATAGTGGAATAATACAATTAATGCACTTGAAATGATAACAACAAGAAATCATAACAAACGGCAATAAGTACACGGCATCACCCTTCGTGCTTTAACACTCTCTCACCAAAATAATACACGATATCACCCTTCGTGCTTTACACTCTTCCTCACCCAAGCAATAATTACAAAGAAATTAGGGCAAGGGAATCAATGACATCACCATAAAGTCAAGTAACAACAGGAAATCAGTAAAATAAACGTAAAGAACAACACAACTCAATTATCAGCAAGAATCGGGGAAATCAAGGACAATGCACGACATCAACCTTCGTGCTTTTACTCTCGTCCTCACCATCAAAATCAATATAATAGGCACGAAATGGTACATCGTGCGACATGACATCAACCTTCATGTTTTACTCTCTTTTCTCACAATAAACAAACAATGCACAACATCACCCTTCTTACTTTACACTCTTTTCTCACAATAAACAAACAATGTACAGCATCACCCTTCGTGCTTTAACATTCTTCCTCAACCAAACAACAATTACCAACAAGGGCAAGGGAATAAACAAATAATAAAAGAAATCCCGGCTAGGGAACACAATTAAATAGTTAAATCCCGGCAAGGGTACAACATCAATAACCTCAACATCCCGGCAAGGGAGATAATCCACAAGGCAACAATATCCCGGCAAGGGAACAATTTAATAACCCTTTCTCTTTCTTTAACTTTTATTTCATAACTCACTTTACTACTTGAGCCAATGCTCCAAAGGTTTCAATCATCTCATATATTTTTACAATTGTAATATAACTTGAGCCAATGCTCCTCGATGTTTATAGGTCACAATTTCCTTCCACAAGCTTTTCACAACAAACAGGAATCATCACCAAGGCATGAGAGATATAATGAAATCAAGATATTCACAATTTAAAAACTCACGATCATGCTAGACACCAACGTATAGATACTCGTCACCATGCCTATATGTCGTACTCGACAATTACCACATAGCAAATAGGACTCAACTCCTAATCCCTCAAGCTAAGGTTAGACCAAACACTTACATCGAATTTCCACTACCAACTCAATCCTCAACAACCGCCTTTCCTTTCGAATTCGGCTCCAAATCAATTGTATCTATACATAAATGACTTCATAATATCAAATAATGGTAAACAATTCGAATACAATGCCTAACTATAGCTTTCCAATCATTCTTCCCAAAAATCCAAAAATTGACCCCGGGTTAGCTTGGTCAAAACACGAGGTTCGGACCAAAATCAAATCACCCATTCTCTCACGAACCCAAATATATAATTATTTTCAGAATTTGACCCCAAAACGAGGTCTAAATCAAAATTAATCAAAAAGCCCTAACTCTACCCAAATCCCTAATTTTCTACTTTTAATTCCATATTTTAAGACTAGAAATCTAATAGATGTTGATGAAAATAGAAGAAAATAAGTTAAAGATTACTTACCCAAGAGGTTATGGTGAAGAAGAGCTTCAAAAATCGCCTAAGATATTCAGAGAAGAAGAAGTTTGTGAAAGTTTAATAAATCCCGTAAGTGTTCTATTTTTTGGCGTTTTAAAATAACTGGGCAGAAATAGTCTACGCGATCGCGGACAATAGGCTGTGATTGCAAAGGGTAAAATTTGTTGAGCACTGCGATCACGGGCATTTGATTGCGATCGCGTAAGGTGAAATGACTGTGCACTACGATCGCGAACAATACCACACGATCGCATATAAGAAGATAAAGGCTAGGACTTTACACATTGCGATCACGGAAGGGGGAATACGATCACATAGAACGAATTATGGACTCCTAAAATTTACCCTTCGCGATCGTGGAGGGACTTATGCGAACGCGAATAACAAAAACAGGACCCCTGAAGATTACTCTATGTGATCGCATATATGCGATCGCGAGCCAACTTATGCGATCGCATAGTACAAATCACTGGACACCAAAAGCTGCAAAAAACCAGATTTTCCAAGTCTAAAACACCCCAACACCTATCCAAAACTCACTTGAGCCCTCGAGGCTCCAAATCAAATATACATACAACCTCAAAAGCATCCTACGGACTTATTCGTTCGATCAAATCACAAAAATAACATCATGAACATCAGATTAATCCTCAAAATCAAAGAATTTTCTCAAACTTCATCAAGTATCAAATTTAGCAATTCAAGTCCAAATCACGTCAAATGAAATCCTTTTTTAACCAAATTTTGTAGGAATGACTTAAACCATATATAAGACCTGTACCGGGTGCCAGAACCAAAATACGGGCCCGATATATAAACCTAAATATGCACTCTCTACCGGGTGACTTAAACCATATATAAACCTAAATATGCACTCTCTTCCGAGCAATGCATACTAAATAGGCACAGCTAATTGAGGATCCTGTCAATTAACTACAACAAGAATATAGTTGAAT
This sequence comes from Nicotiana glauca, assembly GCA_026770625.1. Classification (NCBI taxonomy): domain Eukaryota; kingdom Viridiplantae; phylum Streptophyta; class Magnoliopsida; order Solanales; family Solanaceae; genus Nicotiana; species Nicotiana glauca. The sequence continues at coordinate 25,575 of MU671071.1, read as the reverse complement.
AAATAAAGATTAAACTGGCAAATTT
>MU671071.1:0-19045 GCA_026770625.1 Nicotiana glauca | reverse complement strand
CCCAACCCCAAACTTTTTTTCCCAAAATCAATTCGGAGTTAATGGGCGAGTCCTAGGGTTAGCTAATCCCTTTGGAAATATTGAAGAACAAGAATAATTAAAGTAACAATAACTCACTTCATAAATATATAAAAATCATTCAATACATAAGCACAACAAGGTATTTAATCCACACTTTAAATATGAATATTTCCATAAACAAGGTTCAAGGGTTGGAAATAAATACTACATACTTAAATATTCAATACAAAGCAAGGAAATGAAGAAATAAACATAAATGAGTAAGAAAATCTTAACCCCAAGCTTCAATCTTCAAGACCCAAGTGTGTGTGCAAAACCCTAGCTTCCAAAAATGTTCTCTCTAAGTCTTATGAACTAAAAATATGCCAAAAGATCTCCCAAAGATGTGTTTGGACGAGTATAAAAATGATTTGAGATGAGAAATTATGAAATATCCATTCTGCCCCAGGTCTGATGCTCGTTTTCCGCTTCTGTGGAACAATTCATGCCTAAGCGGTACCGCAGAAGCGGACTTTCCAATCGCAGAAGCGAAATCTCGATCAACATAATTTCCGCAGAAGTGGAACAATAAGCGCAGAAACGCTTCTGTAGAAGTGGATTTCCAACCACAGAAGCGGTTTCTTTTCATCTCAGTCGTTTTCGCAAAAGTGGATCGTCCTTCGCAGAAGCGGTTGTCGCTTTTGCGGTCATACTTCTGCAGAGGCGGAATTCATTGGACGTTTTTGCATGATTTCACCCTTTTTTAGCCCAATTCCGCTTCAATTCAACTCAACTTACCTCGTAGCATCATGTACCTGAAAATCTGACAATAACCACCATAAACAACCTCATTTTATAATTAAATGGACATAAAAGCTAAGGAAAAGAGGCTAGAATGAGTGGTAAAATCACCACTCATCATTTGCCGCCATTAATTCTTCTCTGGAACTGACGCTACATTTGTCACTTCCATTTAATATCCACAACACGTGGCATCTCCTGGTTGGTTTTGTGACTTTTCAGCGTTTTAAGGCTTTTTTAACGTTTTACCAATTACGAAACAATAGTTCTCATTATGAAATTTCCATCATTGCACATTTTCCTTTGACGATTGCTTTTGAGTATAAATATAATTTTTCACCTTTGTCTTTCTCACAAAAAGTTTTAGAATATTCAATTCTTGTTTTCTTCTTCCTCGTACTACTTTGTCTTCTTCAAACCCTAACCCTAGGAGAGTCCTCATCATTGATAACCTTCCTCTTGCTCCTGTTAGAAGTAGGGGAGGGGGTAGACTTCGTAGTTTAGGATTTCATATTCACGAGGCCCTTCTCTTCCTTCAACAAGTTCTACTCCACCTTCGAGAACCAGAGGTTATCTCTCTCAAAGGTCTTCATCTAGAGGTAAAGAACCCACTGAACCTCTTCGTGAACCTTTGGTAGATGAGATTGTTCCTGCTGAACTATCTTTTTACAATGATAGAGAGTCTATCAGAAACCAAATTTCTTCTATGTCTTCATTAGAGCGTGCTGACATTTATCCGACTCAGATCAATGAAGGTTTGATTTATGTGGTTCATAGAGATTGTCAATGGAGTCATGATTTCCCCATTATAATCCCCAATTCAAACCAAAGAATCACTTTTTATTTGACTGGGTTATCTTTCGTATATACATATCCTTTCACATTGAATTTCAAGCCTCCGATTGACCCTGTTATCATCGAATTCTATCGCTTTTTTGATGTCTACTTAGGACAAATTGACCCTATCGTGTGGAGGATTGTTGCTTGTTTAAGGCATTTGGCCAACACGGCTGGCATGCCTTTTACTTTCTTTCACTTAATTCATCTCTATTCTCCCAAACTCTTCCATCAAGAAATTTTTATTTTAGTAGCGAGAAGCAAAAGAGTTCTGGATAGTCCAGAGGACGATAAAGACCGTGGCTGGTATGACAGGTTTATTGCTGCCCCCACTGTTGGTTTAATGGGTGAAGGAAATGTTCCATTCCCTAAGAAGTGGAATTTTGCACGTGAGTTTTTTTTTATAACTTTTCTGTACCCTTTTTCTCAATTTTGATGGTTGCCATTTTAACTTTCTCCCCCTTTTTTTAAAAACCATAGGAACTGTTGATGAGATTCTCAATTTTCGTGGTTGGGTAGGAAGTTGTTAAGTGTTGCTCCGATGGAAGGTAGATCTTGGAAAAACCTTTCTCATCGGTTTGGTTGGAAAGTGAAAACTCACGGTAAGTGCTTTTTTTTTTTCTTATATCCTTTGTATTTCTATTCACTTCTTTCTTTAGAAATTATTTTGACCCTTCTTTTTGTTAGGATTTTCCATTTGAGGCATAAGTATTGAGGCCGTCGTAGCTTCCAGAATTTCTTTGGAAAGAGCCCAAGAAATAATTTTGGGTTCTTCATCGAAAAAGGAAAACTTCCACTGAGCAAAACTCTGAATAAGAGGAAGAACAAGATGGGGGTTCTTTGATAAAAAGGCCACGAGCTAGAAGACGCATTATTTCAGATGATGAAGCATCTCCCCCTCGTTCTGTTCCTCTAACCGAGCTGCTGAAGCCGCCTTGGTAATTTCTGATGATAATACTCCCCCGGCTGCTCGTGATTCTATTGCTCATCTTTTTACTTATGGGTTTGATAATGAACGTTTGGGTCTAATTTCTGATGAAGTGCCCCTTGCCTCTTTTTCCATGTCTGCTCATGTGACACCTTTTTTGCCAGTTGTGACTATTATTGTTGCAGCTCCTCCCCAGGCTGTTTTGACTCCTTCTACAGTTCCTCCTACAATTGTCCATCATATTGAGGTTGGTTCCTCAAGTGGAGGTGAAGTTATGAGGCAAGTTATCATCAAGGTTCCTATCGATGGTAACCTTTTGAGGAAATTATGTCGGACTGATGTGTGGTTGAAACCTCTGATTGGTCCAGTTGAGAAATCCAAGCTTGAGAATCACATTTCTTTGACTTGGATAAATGACATAGTGCAATCTTCTTTAAAGGTATGTTTTTTCAAACTTTACCTCACCCTTTTTTGTATTTCAGGTTGTTACTTTTTTTTCTTGTTTAGATCAATTAAGTTGGCACAGAGATGATGAAGAGGGTTTCCCACATAGAGCAATTAATGCATGACTATCAAGTTGAAGCGGACAACTAGAGAGAGTAGTATGAAGGTCTTCAAATTGACATGGAAGTGTTATAAGAGAGTAAGTGTACCTTGGAGCAGCAACTGAAGGTTTTAACGTCAGAGTTAGAAGTCGAGATGGCATCCTCAAGTCAAGCTGATAAGGACAAGAATCTCCTTGAAACATCTTTCATTTAGCAGCTTTCCAAAGCTAGTGAAGAAATCAGAGAACTGAAGGCTTTGATAAGTAAGAAAGAAGCTTATACTGGTGAACTCATACAAACACTTTCTCAGACCCAGGAAGATCTCTGTGAGTCTTCTAACAAGGTTAGCTATTTAGAGTTCACTCACTCCTTTGCAAGCTTCTTATGATTCTGTCCTGGCTGAAAATGAAAAGCTTAAAGACGAGATTGATCAATGGGAGAAAAATTACGAGACTCTTGAGGACAAGACTGCAATTGAAGTGAGTTAGGCAATTCTAAACACACGCCACGATACCTTGATGAAAGCTAGCCAAGAGGGCTTTAGTTTGGATGCTGAGTTATCCAAAATAAAAGAGACTATTGAAAAAAACTCAGCGAAGCCAAGACTTTCCTTCTCCCATGGCTGATATTCCCGAGCACATTGAAGATAATATGGGTACGGTGGATGCTCCAACTCCTTCAAGCCATCCCGAACCTTCTCCTGCTCATGACCCTGTTTTAGATCCTTCTTCAGCCCCTCAATGAAAAGTTTATGACATGTTACTTCTCTCTTTTTTTCTTTCTGGAATGTGGTTGTAACCCCCGGCCCCATTTGGGGGTTTGGTTTTTTGGAAACGATAAGTCCCTAGACCTTTTCGGGACATTTTTGTATAAATGACAAATAGTTTATTACTAAGTTCATACTTAGTCTAAACTTTTTAATATTAAGAAGTTTTCTATTTAAACTTAGTTATTTTGAGCTTCTGTTTTGCTCGACTTTGCCTTTATACTTAAGGATTTGTTAATTTATTCGTGGGTTTATGTTTTACCTTTTTTTGCATTTTTGTTTCGTAAAATGTTGTATTAACTTCATGGAGATGTTTAAATCACACATGACTTTTATAAAAGAGGTCCCTTTTATTTTCGACACTTAATGAAGAAGACGTCTTAACTTCATAATGGTGTAAATGTACGACAAAAGAAATAGGAACACACATGTTTCTTGAAATAACTTTGATAAAGTTTTCATTTGAACTTTGTCGAGTTTAAATAACATCTTACATGTGTTTAAATAACTTCTATAACTTTTTCGTTACTATTTCTTTACAACAAGTTTTCAAAAAAGAAATAAAACACAAGGTTTTTATTTATAACCCGTTTCTATACAAACACAAGGTTTTTATTTATAACTCGTTTCTTTACATTGCCTTTAACCTAAATATGATAAGATTTTCTACTTTGGCTTTATGTTATTGGCTCGTAACTTTGCTCTGCACTTGATTCATTCAATGAGTAGACTTTTTCGGGCTTTGACTTTTAACTTTGATTATTTCTCTTCAGTCTTCTTTGTCTTCTTCCTATGTATATTATATAGTCCCCAAGTGTTTGAGCTTTGAAGTATGAAATCTCGAGCACTTGATTACTTCTCTCATTCGGTCCTTTTCTTGAAAAGGAAGAAAAAACGTATGGGATTCGGAGGTGCGATTATAGATGAAGACTGCTTGACCCATTTAAATTTCTATCAGAATAAATTGTAACCCTAGACTGGGAATTTATGTTTTTCCACGTATCTTGCAGGTCATGACTCATCATTTAGTACGGGTTAGTTTTTTGCCTAACATCTAAAAACGTTAGTAAAATTTTAACAATTCAAAAAATAAAATTCGAAAATGATGGTACCTGCCCGTGGATTCTTCTTTTCCTTAGAAGTAGTATCTCTTCAGATGAACGACATTCTAATGTGAAGGTAAAATCTTGCCATCCGTTGTTTCCAGCTCGTATGCTCCCTTTCCTGCGATACCGTGAATCTTATAAGGCCCTTCCCGAGTAGGACTTAACTTTCCCGCATTAGCTGCTCTCGTAGATTGAAAACCCTTTTTGAGTACGGAGTCCCCAATCTTGAAGTATCTTAGGCGAGCTTTCCGATTATAATATCGTTCCATAAACTGTTTTTGTGCTGCCATTCTTATTAATGCAACTTCCCTTCTTTCTTCGAGTAAATCTAAGTTTATTCGCATTTCTTCTTCATTAGATTCATCAGTTGCTTGTGCATATCTTGTGCTTGGCTCCCCTATCTCGACTAGAATCAAGGCTTCAGCTCCGCATACTAGTGAAAATGGCGTTCCTCCCATACTTATTTTTGTTGTTGTGCGGTATGCCCATAAAAAACCAGGTAACACCTCTCGCCAATTGCCTTTGGATTCCTCCAATCATTTCTTCAAATTGTTGATAATGACTTTGTTCATCGATTCAGCTTGTCCATTACCCACAGGATGATAAGGCATTGAGGTAATCCTTTTGATTAGCCAACTTTGAAAAAACTCTGTGATCTGTGCGCCTATAAATTGCGGGCCGTTATCATATAAAATTTCCTTTGGTACGTCGAACTGACATATGATATTTCGCCAAATGAAATCTATGACCTCCTTTTCTCGTACCTGTTTAAAAGCACCTGTTGCCACCCACTTAGTAAAGTAATCGGTGAGTACCGGCAAAAATCTTACCTTGCCTTTTGCTTGTGGTAGTGGTCCCACGATATCTATTTCCCACTTCATAAAGGGCCATGGTACAATGACTGGATGTAACAACTCTGGGGGTCTATGCATATTGTTACCGTATCTCTGGCACTTGTCACATTTAGCCACAAATGTTTCGTTTCTTCTTCCATTAAGGGCCAATAATAGCCTGCTCTAATCATGGTTTTCACCAAAGATCTTCCTCCCGCATGATTTTCACAATGTCCCTCGTGTATTTCTCTCATCACATAATCTATTTGAGAAAGTCCTAGGCATCTTGCTAAAGGACCGCCAAACATTTTTTTTATAGAGATTGCCCTGCTTTAAACAGTACCGAGCAGCTTTCTTGCGAAGCGCGTGAGCCTTTTTCTTATCTTCAAGGACTGTTCCGTACTGCAAAAAAGTGACAAACTCATTTATCCAAACCCAAGTTAAATAATTGAAATTTACCTCATTTCTGTCTTGATCGAGCACTAAATGAAATAGATGTATGATAGAGGCATTTTCATTATTTGTTACTTCTACCGCAGATGCAAGATTAGCTAAGGCGTCTGCCTCAACATTTTCCTCCTGTGGGATCTGTAAAATCTTCTAGTTTTGGAATTGCCTAATCAGATCCCGCACCTCTTCCAGATATTGCTGCATTCTTGCCTTCCTGGCTGTATAAGTCCCCAACATCTGGTTAACTACGAGTTGCGAATCGCTTTTGATTACAACTTGTTCTATGCCAAGTTCGCGTGCTAGTTCTAAACCTGCAATTGTGGCTTCATACTAGGCCTCATTGTTAGTTACATGATAACATTTTATAGTTTGTCGTATAGTTTCACCAGTAGGTGGTACTAAAACAATTTCTAGACCTGTCCCATTCACGTTCGATGACCCATCAGTAAATAAGGTCCAGGTTCCTAGATTAGATCCATTGAATACTTGTAGTTCTTTTTCTGCTTCTAGTTGCATCCCCTAACTAAAATTGGCTAAAAAGTCTGCTAACACCTGTAATTTTATTGCAGTTCTAGGTTGATATGCGATGTCATATTCACTCAATTCTATGGCCTACTTGGGTAACCTACCCGATAGTTCCTGTTTGTGTAATATATTACGCAAGGGATAAGCAGTCACTATAGAGATATAATGGCATTGAAAATAAGATCTTAATTTTCTAGATGCCATGATTAATGCAAGTGCAAGTTTTTCTAGTTGAGGATACAGTGTCTCTGCATCTAATAGTGATTTGCTAACATAATAAATTGGAGACTGTTTACCTTGGTCTTCACGAACCAAAACAACACTTACCACTACTTTTGAAACAACTAGATAGGTAACCAACCTTTCCCCATCTTTTGGTTTTGCGAGCAACGATGGATTTAACAGTTATGCCTTCAAGTTTTTGAGTGCTTGTTGACACTCCTCTGATAATTCAAACTGATCTTACTTTTTAAGAGCTGAAAATAATTTAAACCATTTTTCTGATGACTTAGAAATAAATCTTCCCAAGGCTGCAATTCTTCCCATTAGTCTCTGCACCTCTTTCTTACTTGTAAGCATGTCAGGAATTTCTTCAATGGCTTTAATCTATGCGGGATTTACTTCAATACCACGGTTAGAAACAAGAAAACACAAAACTTACCTGAGGATACGCCAAATGCAAATTTCTCTAGATTTAGCTTCATATTGAACTTTCGTAAGATCTGAAATGTATCAGACAAATGTGGTATATGGTCCCTCTATTGTTGAGATTTACAAGCATATCATCTATGTAGACTTCCATAGTTTTTCCTAGATGTTCCTGAAACATCTTGGTTACCAACCTTTGATACGTGGCACCAGCGTTTTTGAGGCCGAAGGGCATTACTTGGTAATAGTAAGTCCTTCTATCTATTATAAATGAAGTTTTTTCCTCACCTAGGAGATCCATTTTGATCTGATTATACCCTGAATATGCATCTAAAAAGCTTAACAATTCATGTCCTGCAGTAGCATCAATCAGTTGATCTATATGTGGTAACGGAAAAGAATCTTTAGGACAATCTTTGTTAAGGTCGGTGTAATCTACACAACCTCACGATTCATTCTTTTTTGGTACCACTACAGTATTAGCTAACCAATTAGTATACTTTACCTCGCGGATAGAGCCTATTTTTAAAAGTTTCTAGACCTCATCTTGGATCACCTGATTTTTTAAAGACCCCTACTTTCTCTTCTTTTGTTTGATAGGTGGATATGATGGATCTTCATTTAACTTATAAGTCATTACCTCCGGGAGTATCCCTGTCATATCATAATGGGACCAGGCAAAGTAATCCATGTTAGTTTTCAAAAATTCAATCAACTTACCTTTCATTTCGTGGCTTAAGTTGGCCCCAATATTGACTTTCCTCTTAGGCCTTTGTGCGAATAGTTCTACAACCTCAAATTCTTCAATCGTTGTTTTGATATTTTCATTTTCTTCTAGTTCTTGGATGAAATCAGGTTGTGAGTCCACATCCATTTGCCCATCTCCAGTTGAGGTTTGTGGTGTAGCATCCTCAACTGGATTCTGTAATTGCTATTTTTCTTCATTTTTATGCTGGAATATGATACAGAGTTGATGCTCCTAGGTATTGGTTGATCACCACGGATTTGACAGATTCTCCATTGTGATAGGAATTTGATGACTTGATGTAAGGTAGACGGCACAACATCCATTTTGTGAATCCATGGTCTCCCAAGAATCATATTGTAAGCCATATCCATCTCTACCACTTGAAATTTCATATCTTTGATAACTCCTTTTGCGAATGTTGTAAGTATTACTTCTCCCTTTGTCACGATGCTCGAATTATCAAAGCCAGATAAAGTATGCGCCTTGGGTACTAGCTTATCTTCAACTTGCATCTCGCTTAATACTCTTAGCAAAATGATGTTCATAGAGCTAGCTGGGTCAATCAAAACTCATTTTACGTTAGTATCATGTACAAGTAGAGATATTACTAGTGCATTATTATATGGAGTTAGTATGCCATCCGCATCTGCATCATCAAATGTAATACTTTCTTCCTCCAAAACATGTCAAACCCGCTTCCTGTACATAATTGTAAAATTAGAAATTTTCTTGGCCATCGTATATGTCACGTCGTTAATTTCTTCGCCCTTGCTTATAACATTAATGATCCTTTTTGAAAAAGGAGGTTTAGGGGGTGCCTGCATGTTCTTCATGTACGCTTGCTTACCTTTTTCGCTAAATAGTTCGATAAGATACCCTTGCTTTAATAAATGGTCTACTTCACCTTGTAGCAATCTACAATCTGCCGTTTTATGACCATGATCATTGTGAAACTTACACCAGTGATCAGGATTACACCTATTTGGATTTGATATCATTTCCTTTGGCCATCGCACCTTATTACCCATGTTTCTTAATCACTAACTCTGAAGTTCTTACATCGAAACTGTAACTGCCAATCATCAACTTAGATCTTCTATCATCACCGCGCATCTCTCGCGCGGCCCGCTCTTTCTGAACCTTGATGATGAACCTGATTATCTATCTCTCAACCTACGATCGTACCTTGAGTTATCCTATTTCGATCGTGAGTATTTTCCTTCTGGTCCCATCTAAGGCTCGTATCTATTTTTCCTAGCCCTTTTTTAGTTTTAGCACGCCTTGAACTTACTCTCTCTTTCTTTTGAAGCTGGGTAATAGTATCTTCTTCTATCCGCAACTTCATACTGTATCTGTTGTAAACGTCATTCCAAGTTGTTGCTGGAAATTCTCGTAGGCTTTCCTTGAGTGATCTTGTGGCCTTCGAAATCTTCTCATTTAGATTGCTGGTAAATGCCATAGCTTCTCGGTTATCATGTACGGGTGGCAACATCATCCTTTCACGCTGGAATCTGTCTACAAATTCTCTGAGCAACTTTGAATCCCCTTGCTTTATTTTGAAAATATCTTCCATTCTTTTTTCGACTTTTGAGCTCCCGAATATGCTTTGATAAATAAATCTACAAGCTCAACAAAAGAATTTATAGAACTTTCGGGTAAAAGAGAATACCATGTTAATTCTCCCTTAGTGAGTGTTTCCCCAATTTTTTTGATCAATACTGATTCAATTTCCCATTTGGTCAAGTCATTGCCCTTTACACCAGTTGTGAATGCAGTCACGTGGTCTCGTGGACCAGTTGTTCCATAGTATTTTGAAATATCGAGCATCTTGAATTTCTTAGGAATTAGGAGAGGAGCAGCACTTGGCTTCCAAGGTTGTTGCGAATATTTGTCCATATCTATTTCCTTGATTACAGGCGGTACTCCAGGTATTTGCTCTATGCAGTCACTTTGCTCCTTGAGCTGTTTCTGCAAAGGTAATACTAAATTTTGTAAATTGACTATGTTACTTGGTTCTCTATCTCGAGACACGCTGGGGGTTCCACCACTTCCCGAGTTAACAAGTCCAGAACGAGGGTTCTCCGAAGTGTTGTTATTTGGGGTTGGTGTTGGTGGTGCAACCGATAATTGGTTAGTGAAAGCCTCAAGAGCTTTGCTGACCTGTTGAGTGATTAACTTTTGCAAAGCTTCGTTGATAGCCTCATCGTTTTCCAATTGAGCATTTGTATTTGATTGAGATCCATCAAGAGTTCCTTCCCGAGATTGTCGATGAGAGCTTGGTGGGGAAGGGATTGGGTACGATCATCTTGCGGGTTCTCTTGGAGTTGATGGTCTCTTTGGTTGTTGTCATTAACATTTGGCATGGTTGATGTGATAAAAAAAATGTTAACTTAGGAAAGAGTAGATTATCAGATTCCCGGTAACAGAACCAATTTGTTTACCAAAAATCTGGATTTTGATCAAAGCTAATTTTTAGAAGAACTCGGGTTACTGATAATCAAATAAAAATAGGAATGAATGATGTAAAAAATAGTTGAGTAGAAAGCAAAGTGAATCAGTATATTCCAATAATGTTTCGTGTCCTTACAAATGATAAGTTTTCCCCTTTTATTGCTATCTCTAAGTAATACGTTTTGTTTCTATCATAATAGAGCCATTATTGACAATTAATGGCTTTTAATCCAACATTATAATTGGTAATCATATTTTGATTCGATACAGATTCCATAACGTTTTTCGTAATTAATGCCTATTAATTACTGACAATACATATTTATACCCTTTTTTGTTATCAGGTTCATTCTCTTAACCCGACCTTCAAACATAAAGAGGTCCGAGCATCTATCTTTCTTGAACCTCTTGAATCTCTGTCCATGCCTGTTGTAACTCGTGCCTCTTTAACTATCCTTTTACAATTATCATCCTTTGACCAGTCCACGTGTCGTGACATGTCACTTTTCAATTAATTCTATATATGAACTTAATTTTTCCCAATACACTAAGGTTATGGGCTAGGGTGAATTGTGAAATTTCAGTTATGTTGTGTTATCAGACCTATATGGGATAGGGTGATGTGGTATCACCTCCGGGTACGTGCATGGTAAGTTTATACAGCTATTTGATTGTTTCGGAACAACTCTGGACACGTTCGAGGACGAACGTATGTTTAAGTGGGGGAGGATGTAATGAGCTGACCGATCGGTTTGAGCATTAGTACTTCGCTTGTTAGTTCTCGAGCATGACTAGCCTCATATGATGTATTATGACTTAAGTAAATTGTCGGTTTTGATTTTCAAGTTAATCGAAACAAATATGGAAGAATGATTCTCTGCTTGAAGCTTTACATTTGGAAGGTTTGACCAAGTTTTGACTTTATAATATTAGATATTGGATTTGGATTTTTATGATTTGGTTAGCTCCGTTAGGTGATTTTGGAGTTGGGAGCATGTCCGGAATGTGATTTGGAGGTCCGTGGTGGAATTAGGCTTGAATTGGCGAAATTAGAAATTTGACGATTTTCGATCGGCGATGGAAATTTTGATATCGGGGTCAGAATGAAATTTTGGAAGTTGGAGTAGATTTATGGTATCATTTGTGATGTATGTGCAAAATTTGAGGTCATTCGGATGAGGTTTGATATGTTTAGGCATCGGTTGCGGAATTTGGAAGTTTAGAAGTTCTTAGGCTTGAATCCGAGGGTGTTTTGGTACTTTGATGTTGTTTTTAGTGCTCCGAAGGCTCGAATAAGTTCGTATTTTGATATTTAACTTATTGGTATTTTTGATTGAGGTCCCGATGGACGCGGAATGAATTCAGATGGTCATCGGGGAGTTTGGAATTTGGAAAAGTGCAGCTGAAGTTGCAGTTGCTGGTGTTTCCGCACCTGCATATTGGGAACCGCAGGTGCAAGCTTCTCAAAAGAGGTCTTGAGGCATGGGTGCGCAAAGGTACCACATGTGCGGCTTGGTTCCCGCATCTGCATGGCCACGGGTGGGGTTAGGCGACCACAAAAGCGGAGTTTGGCTGGTTAATGAAAATTTGCAGAAGCGGAGATTTGTCCGCTGGTGCGGACCGCAAATGAAAACATTGGTAATGCAGGTGCGGTTTTGCTGCGCACAAAGAATAAATAGAGGGCCTCGCAAAATTTGGGTTATTTTCCACCATTTTTTATTCGGACTTGGAGCTTTTTGGAGAGTTTTGAAGAGGGAATCAAGGGTGTTTCCATTGAGGTAAGTTGCTTGAGCTCAATACTCGTGATTATGGTAATTTTTAGTTGTTTAAGCATGTAATTAGTAGAAGTTAGGGATGAAATTGGGGGGGTTAGGGCTTGGAAATTGGAGAGTTTGATTTGAGGATTTGAGGAACCATTTAATGTCAGATTTTGATGAATTTGGTATGTACAGACTCGGGAGTGAAAGGAGTTCCTAGTTTTGTGATTTTGTTGGATTTCAAGACGTGGGCCCTGGGACCGGGTTTGGATGAATTTTGGGATTTCTGTCTAAATTGATAGTTTGCGTATGGAATTGGTTCCTTGGCCTATATTGATTGCACTGTATTGCTTTTGGTTAGATTCGGGATGTTTGGAGGTTGATTCTAAAGGCAAGGGCATCGCGGAGTAAGGATTTGACCGGTTTGAGGTAAGTAATAATTTTAAATCTAGTCCTGAGGGTATAAAATCCCGAATTTTGCATCGTTTGCTACATTGAGGTGACGCACATGCTAGGTGACGGGCATGCGGGCATGTACCATTGGTGATTGTGACTTGGTCCGTCCCATAGCGACTATAAAGTTGTGTATTTGACTGAAATTATATGATACTTATGTGTTTTAGAAAGAATTTCCTATAAATTGGGCTGAATGTCATATTTGGGCCTTGTGCCATAGCTGTTTCGACCCTTAGGGGCCTTTTCTTATTATACTCTCACTGTTTTGATTGAAAATCTATACTTAATCATGCTATGTTTACTGATTTCATAACTCAATCCTTATCACCCCGTTTTGATGCATATAAAATGTTATTTTGGGCTGAGCACCCTTTTTTTATGATAGCCCAAGTGGCTTCAGAGGTTTATGGCCGAGTGAGGCTGAGGCCCTGTTTTTGTAAGGATATTTATGGGATTGGGCTGCACGCCACAACATATTGTTACTGATTCATCTGAGTGAGGCCGAGTGCTTGATTGTGAGATTTTGAAACTATGGCACGTGATTTGTCTGTGTAGCACGTGAGTTTTCCGTGCGGATTCTAATATTAATGTTATAGCACGTGAGTTGTCTGTGGGGATTATAGCGTTTGGGCTATAGGAGCCCCTAAAGAGTCTGCACACCCCTAGTGAGCACGGGTACGGTGAGTGAGTGATATGATGTTTTGCCCGAGGGGCTGTCCTTGATTTATTTTGTGCCCGGGGGCTGTATACAAGTGATGTTTGCTCGGAGGGTTGTTTTATGATTTATGTTGCCCGGGGGGCTGTATATGAGTGAGTTTGCCCGATGGGCTGTTTATGTTTTCATAATTTTTACTCATTGTTTCATCACTCTTTTGAAAATTGTTGAAAGATATTTTAAACAGTTTTATTGAAACTGGATTTAAATGAGCTGAGTTGATTCAAAACCCTGATGTATTCTACTGAGATTTCATGATATGAACCATATATGTTTTATTGCTTTTCACTACTGCCCAGTCTTTATTAACTTTTATTACTTACTGAGTTGGCGTACTCACATTACTTCCTGCATCTTGTGTGCAAATTCAGGGGGTTGCTGGACGTGCTTGTGAGTGTTGATTTCATCCGTCGTGAATCTGTTGGAGCTAGCAAAGTGGCTGCATGGCGATCGCAGCCCTGCTCTTATCCCTCATATCTTCTTATAGATGTTATGAGTTGGTTTTTAGACTGTATTGGTCTTAGTATTATCAACCAGTTCTTAGTAGATGCTTATGCCTAGTGACACCCGATGTCGGACTTTTCTTTTCGCACGTTGCTATTCAGATTTATCTTATGAAATTTTATTAATTAAATAGCTTGAAGAATTTTTTTTTTAAATTACGGGTTGTTTTGGTAAAAGATTCTGCTTGCCTAGTTCCACGTTAGGCGCTATCACGACATGGTAGATTTGGGTCATGACAAATTTATTTATTAATTTGTTTAACATACTTAAAATATTAGTTTGCTTAACATTAAATTTATTTGTTAATTTGTTTAACATGTTGAAATGCTAATTTGTGTACCTTTAAATTTATTTTGTTAATTTGTTTAACTTGCTTGAAATGTTAATTGTTTTAACACTACGTTTGTTAATTAGTTTAACACATGATTTATGTTAATTTATTGAATATAAAATCAAATATTAATTAGTTTAAAATTAATATTGCTTGTTAATTTGTTTAACATGTATTGTATGTGTGAGCACGTGATTTTTGCCATATATATGAGTTATTCCCATAAAATCCAAACAAAAGATTTTTTCTTGCTTTACAATTTTTGTAAATTTTGTGTTAATTGTTTGCATGTTATTTGTGCATATTAAGTCATATAAAAATACAAAAAATGCATTTGCATTTAGGATTTTAATTTTATTTTTAGTATTAATTAGGCATTAATTTGTTTTAGAATAAAATTTAAAGAAATTCACAAAAAATAGTTCCTATGCAAATTTAATTGATAATTAATTTTAAATGACTTTAGAAGTTAAATTGTTTAATTAGGTTTTGTTTTAATTTTTTACAAATTCAGAAAAAAAAATAATAGAAAGTAAAAATACAAAATACAAAAATGAAAATGAACACAAAAAAAAAGGAAAAAAGAAATAACAAGAAAATTAAAAAAAAGACAATTAATTTGGGCCCAAAATAAACCTAGCCCTAATCTACCTTACCCAAACACAGGACACCCGTCCCAAGGCCCAATTAAATACCGGTCCATTGCCCCCTAAACTTCAAAGCGACGTCGTTTTATTGGAGTAGATCTGAGCCCTTAATTGAAGTTGATCCAACTGCTAGAATTCTATCTACATTTTTGCATAATATTGTCTGAATCATATCACATTAACCTAAAATCAAACGACCCCTTTCTTCCTCATGTTCCCTGGCCATTGCCGCCTCCGCCTATCTCAACCATATATCCGCCGGCGGCAAGCTCCCGTTTCCGACCAAACCAAGACCAAAATGATCCTCTTCCCTTCCTCTATTCAAATCCTTAACCTTCTTTCCACGAATCCCATCGGAATTGTTCAAATCCTCATGAACCCTAGCGCCGCCTTTGGGTCCTCCGGTGGCGGCGCCACTATAGAACGTCACCAAACTCACACCCCGCACCGTCTCGATGCCCCCTTTACAAATATGTCATCATCTTCCATGAAATCCGGTTGGAGGTCGTCCAGTGATTATTTCATCCGCTATCAAATGGTCAAGATTTCGTCGCCTACTTAATTTGTTGGTTTAAGACCGACGATTAGGTATTTCTCCTCTTCTGTATGCTCCGTTTGTATTGCCTCTTCTTATATTTTGTATTTCCCCTCTTCTGTATGCTCTGTTCGTATTGCTTCTTTTGCATGCTCTCTTTTCATCCCTCTGTTTTCTTTGTTACTGTTATTCCAGGATGGTGTAGTATAGACTTAGGGTTATTAGAACCGTTTGGGTTATCTTTGATTTGAGTGTTAATTAGCAAACCTGTTTTCTTTTCTCTTCTGATTTCTGATTTCGTTTAATTTGTTTAGCCTTAATCAGTAAATTCGAAATCTATTTTAGCATTAGGGTTTCAATTTAACCTTGTTTGGATGACTTGTTTTGAGATTGATTGCATTTAACTGGATCATGATCTGTTAATTTTGTGGTTAGCAGATTTACCTTGTTCTGATTTTTAATTGATATTGTTTGCATTCCAATAATTGATGTTAAGATGGGATTAATTAGCTTAATGGAGAATTTGTTAGATTACTGCCTAGCTTCAATAAAATAGGTTCAAAATAAGTGTGGTTATAGCTGGTAGATGTTAATTAGGGTTTGATTGAGATAAGGTTGGTAATTCTAAGAGTAAAGTGGGGGCACTTTTGGAAAAGCAAATAGTTTAATGGTAATTACAGCTTAGCTGAAGGGTAGTTTTGGGAAGGGGAAAGGGTAGTTTAATCAAATTTGGTAATTTTAGATTGCAAGTGAGGGTAGAATAGGTATTTCAAAGGGATAGGAACATGATAGATGCAACTAGAACCTTCTAGAATGGGCTTTAGTATAAGTTTAATAAACTAGGTGTAGTAACTTGTAAGACAAGTAAGAAATAAGAGGTAAAAAACAGAAATAACATAGGGACTAAAAGGTAAAATGAAAATCTGAAATTCCCTCCCAATTGTGTCTATAAATAGGTAGTCCTTCTACTTGTAAAAAAAGTTTTTTGGAGCCACAATATTCTCCCCCAAAAATATCTACTAGGTTTCAGATCTGAAATTAAGAATTTCAGATCCAATTTCTTCTTCTAGATTTGAAATCCTGCCAGAAAAACTTCACTGAGCAGTTCTTCTTCTCCTTAGTTTCAAAATCTGCATTTGAATTCACATATACAAAAATACAAAAACAACAGAAATGAAAAAACCAAAAACAATTTCACTATTTCATTACTAGTGTTAATAATTCTCAGTTTTCCTTTGGTATTTTTCATTTCAGCTTGAGGCTATAATTCTAAAGGTGTTCAGAAGTGATTAATGACTGGTTCAGTTGAGTTTGGGGCCTAATTAGTTTGAATTTCAGTTGTGTTTTGGGTCCAGTGAGATTTCAGATGCGTCTAGGTTCAGCTTTGAGAATTAGGAGTGTGTTTCAAGTGTGTTGAAGTGATCTATTGAGTCTGCCTGCATTTCTGGTTTTCAAAATTAATTTCTGGCCTGTTCTGTGACGATATACTGCTGAGTTTGGTTGCTGTTGCTGTTTTTTTGGATAATTTTCCAACAAAAACATTGCTGACACTCTCTTCTTCTTCTGAATTTCACATCTCAGGTACGCTATTGTATTCTCAAGTTTTGAGTGAATGAAGTTCTGCTCTGCTGTCTGCCTATTGAATTTATTCAGTTTGAATTGTAGTTGATCTAAAATTTCATTACAAATGTATAAATAGGACTGTGTGAATTGTATGTGCTGTTATTCGTTAAAGTCATATACACTTTGGTCTTCTGTTAATTTGATAGAACAATCCATTAAATTTTGTTGATCATCTCCACTGTAAGGCATTTACGAGCCATTTAGAAGTGAGATGAATCACTTAGTATTATTTTACTTTCATCATCAGGATTGTGTTTAATCATAATGATCTTATAGCTTATTAATTCAAATTTATTGGTATCGTTATTTTGTTTTGTTATCCTAATCATTAAAATTAGAGTGAAGTAATATCAGTACTGGATTCGTTTTACTATAGCGATTAATTTCAAGGTTATCAGTTGACTATTATCAATTGCTTAATCAAAAAGTAATAGTAAAAAAAAAATGGGAGTATTGGAATTCTGGATTTGTTAAAATCAAACACATCACAATCACTAGCATGTGAGATCACGTCCATCCATTAATTTGTAAAATTGGCTGGTTCAATTGGTCGTATAAAAAATAGAATCGGTTAATTGCTGATAGTTAAATCTGATATAGATGCATGAGTTGGATCTTCTATTAATCTACTGGGCCAAGCTTGAGGCTTAAAAACGCTGTTGAGGTTTGAGTAAAAATTGGAAGTCCAAATGTAATAAAATATACAAGTAAGAACATGGAAAATTAATCCATAAATATAAAATTGGGTCTTGAATTAGGTAGCGGGTTTAAGCTAAAAGGGTTTACCCTTTTGTTTAAACTCGGACTTGAATTCGAGATTCGAATTTATATTCGTGAATTAATTGGCTATTAAAGACAAATAAATAGAGAATTTTAGATTGTTAGTTGGCCTTAATAATAAAATGAGACGAGCCTCGCCAAATCATAATATACAATTGCAGGGCCCTTACTAATTACTTACTAAAGTACTTAGTATTCGGGATAGGTCGTTTAGCAAATTTCACGGCCTTCCCAAAAGATNACGTTGAATAAGAATGTGTCGAGGATCCGGGTGCATTTCATGTGACGTGATCCGAAAACATGTTCTTAAACAACGTTCACTTTCCTTAAATAAAATAAATGATAAAAAGCGGTAATTAATTCTAAAATTGCACAAATAGGGTAACATGTATAAAAATTAAATTTTAGCCAAATATAACAGTTGAGCGACCGTGCTAGAACCACGAAACTTGGGAATGCCTAACACTTTCTCCCGGGTTAACAAAATTCCTTACCCGGATTTCTGGTTCGCGACTGTTAAACAGAGTCAAACCTTTCCTCGATTCGGGATTCAAAATGGTAACTTGGGACACCATAAATCTCCCAAGTGGCGACTCTGAATCTTATATAAAAACGAATCCCGTTTTGACTGTCCTTAAAATGAAAAAACTTCTTTCTTTATTATATCCCTTCCCGGGGTGTAGTAAAAGCCGGATAAAAGTTCAAAAAAAGGAGGTGTGACAGTATGTTGATTAATTTAACGTTAAAAAGAAAAATTATGTGAATTTGTATAGCACATAGCAAATGTTAATTAGTTTGACATTAATTTAATTTGCATGCTAATATAAGTTATTTGTTAACTTATGATCTATATGGGATTATAAAATCATGATAGATAATTATATTATCTTAAACATGATTAAGACGCTTAGCTACATAATTAAATAAGTTAATTTTCATAACAGTTTAATTCTTGGATGATGGTCGGGAACATAGTGAACTTTCGACTCCATGATTAATATATGTATTTATTAACTTAATCAATTGATGCTTAGTGTCATAATATATATATATATATAT
>MU671070.1:29944-44245 GCA_026770625.1 Nicotiana glauca | reverse complement strand
GACGGCTATGATTAATTAATCAATACGGCGTCGTTTTATTTGCTTGAGGACCGCTTCCTTTGATCCGTTGATCAGCTGGATCAACGGTCCAGATATTTCCACTCAAACGACGTCGTTTGATTCACTTGAGAACCGTTCCATCTGATCCGTTGGATGGTTAAATCGACGGTCCAGATTTAGAAAACAAAACGGCGTCGTTTCATTTAAGGGCTGGTCGGACTGGGCAACCCTTTTGGGCCTGGTCCGAATTTAGTAATGATATATATATCAGATTTTTGGCCCAAATATTGTATTAGTATTTTATATATTGTATTTATTATTTGTGATTTTGTATTTTCTATTTTATAATTATTACAATATTTCTGGAGAAATTTTATTAATTATTTCATCCTAATAAATATTATAAAATTTCCCTATTTAATTTTCCTATTATTTGTTCTACCATTTTTGATGCTTTTCCTAATTAATTCCCTTTTATTTATTTTAATTTTTGGAATTCTTTACTTGGGGTAAAAATCACGTGCTCACACAAAATACAAGCAACATGTAGTACTAGCCTAGCATGCTTCACGTAGTACAGTCAAGGCAACTTAAACAATTAGGCAAGTTGAATAAACTAAACATGTTTTTCTAATCTAACACAGTTTATAATTGCAAGTAAAATAAGGCAAATACGAAGGAAACTCAGTCTCAATATCTTAAGTAAAAATCGGATTTTGAACAATTGGCTCAGGTACGCGCTCGTCACTTCACGTACAAGGCACTCAAATACCAAATAACAAATCCTAAGGGGAAAGGTCCCCCATACAATGTTAGACAAGCCACTTACCTCGAATCGGCTCCAAAATCAACTCGAAATCACACTTTGCCACGAATATCCGACTCCAAATGGCCCAAATCTATTCAATTCAATTACATATCATAAATAATATCTCAAGCAACTGATTCTACTATTTAATTCAAAGACAAGACACAAAATTAGGTAAAATGACCAAAATGCCCCTCAGGACAATGTCTCAGAATTGGATAATTTTCACATTTTTAGAACCCTCGTACTCTCACGAGTATAACCATATAAAAATATCGCAAATCAGAGGTCAAACACCCACTCAAAACTCAATAGTTTGGTCTATGAAGTTTTCCCCATTTTTCATTCAAAAATCTGAAATTAAGGATGAATTCGTGATTAAGGTAGTGGGTTTTAAGCATAAGGGAGTAGAGAATCGTTACCCAATCGTTGCCCTCGAAAATCCCTCAAAATCTCTCCCAAATCCGAGCTCCCAAGCTTGTATTTTGTTAAAAAGGGCTAACCCTCAATTTTGAAATGTTTATAACTGCCTAGTGATTTGTTCATTGCGATCGCATGAGTATGGATACGATCGGGGAGAGTAAAGTTTAAAGTCCCAGAATTGGTTCTATGCGAACGCAGCCTTTGTCCTGCGACCACAAAAGAGGAAGGATCAGATCTATGCGATCACGAACTTGACCATGCGATCGCGTAGAAGAATTGGTCACTGAGTCACCAGCTCAGCTTGTGCAATGCGAACGCGGGGAGGGGAATGCGAACGCGAAGAAGGGGAAAGGCAACACTATGCGAATGCGGCCCAAGCTATGCGATCGTGTGGAAGGATTGCCTCCTCCCATAATTACACCTATGCAATCGCAGGGAAAAGCTTGTGATTGCAATGAAGAAGGGATCTGCAACAGCTGAAGTGAAAAATCTGCATTTTTTCAAGACTCCAAAATGCTCCACTGAGCATCTAAAACACACCCGAGGCCCCCAAAACCTCAACAAAACCTACAGACATATTCCATAACATCATTCAAACTTGCACCAATCCTTAAACCACCTAAAACAATGCCGCAAACTCGAATTAATCAATGATTTGAGCCTAAGAACTTCAAATTTCCTCAAAACACCCTCTCGATCAAAAACCTAACTAAAACACGTCCGAATGACTTGAAATTCAGCATACACATCCCAAATGACATGACTGAGCTATTGCAACTTCTAGAATTCCATTCCGACCCTCGGATCAAAAACTCACTATTGAACCGGAAACTTCAAAAATTCAAACTTCGGCATTTCCAGCCTAAATGAGCTACGGACTTCCAAAATTCTTTTTTTACACGCTCCCAACCCTAAAATCACCTAACGAAGCTAACGGAACCATCGGATTTCCATTCTGAGGTCGTCTTCACACTGTTCCGACTACGGACCACTTTTCAACACTTAAGCTCCCATTTAGGGAGTAAGTGTCCCAAAACTCACCGAAACCCAGCATCGAACATCCTGGCAAAACTGAAATAGCATAAATGAACTTAGGGGAAGCAGTTAATAGGGGATCGGGGCGTAAATTCTTAAGACGACCAGCCGGGTCATCACATCCTCCTACACTTAAACATTCGTTCGTCCTCAAACGAGCATAGAGAATTTACCTGAAGTAGTGAAAAGATGAGGGTAACTGCTGCGCATATCCTGCTCGGTCTCCCAGGTCGCCTCCTCGGCCGGCTGACCCCTCCACGGAACCTTCACTGAAGCTATGTTCTTTGACCTCCACTTTCTGATCTGCCTGTTCAATCTAGCCACTAGCTCCTCAACATAGGATAGATCCTTGTCCAACTGAACTGAACTGAAATCCAACACGTGCGACGGGTCACCGTGATACCTCCGCAGCATCGAAACATGAAATACCGGATACTCCGACCAAACTGGGAGGCAAGGCAAGCTCATAAGCAACCTCCCCAACTCGCCTCAAAATCTCAAAAGGGTCAATAAACCTCGGACTCAACTTTCCTTTCTTCCCAAGCCTCATGACGCCTTTCATAGGCGAAACCCAGAGCAGAACCCACTCACCAACCATATACGAAACATCACGAACCTTCCTGTCCACGTAGATCTTTTGCTGGACTAGGCTGTATGGAGTCTATCCTGAATCATCTTAACCTTCTCCAATGCATCCTGAACCAACTCTGTGCCCAATAGCCTGGCCTCACCCAGCTCAAACCAGCCCACCTGAGATCTACACCTCCTACCATATAAAGCCTCATACGGCGCCATCTGAATGCTGGACTGATAACAGTTGTGGTAAGCAAACTCCGCCAATGGCAAGAAATGATCCCAAGACCCTCCAAACTCAATCACACACGCACGGAGCTTTTCCTAAAAAATCTGAATAGTGCGCTCGGATTGTCCGTCTGTATGGGGGTGAAATGTTGTGCTTAACTCCACCCGAGTACCTAACTCCTGTTGCACGGCCCTCCAGAATTGCAATGTAAACTGAGTACCTCTGTCCGATATAATAGAAACTGGAATACCATGTAGACGGACGATCTCTCGGATATAAATCTCTGTCAACCGCTCCGATGAATAAGTGGTACACACAAGAATAAAATGAGCGGACTTGGTCAGCCTATCCACAATAACCCAAATGCAATCAAACTTCTTCAAAGTCCGGGGGAGTCCAGATATAAAATCCATGGTTATGCGCTCCCATTTCCACTCCAGAATCTCTATCTACTGAAGCAACCCACCCGGGAGTTGGTGCTCATACTTCACCTGCTGGCAGTTGAGGCATCTAGACACATAACTAACTATATCTTTCTTCATCCGCCTCCACCAATAGTGCTGCCTCAAGTCCTGATACATCTTTGCGGCACCCGGATGGATGGAATACCACGAACTATGGGCCTCTACTAGAATCAACTCTCGAAGCCCATCAATATTGGGCACACAAATCTGGCCCTGCATCCTCAATACCCCATCATCTCCGATGGTCACATCTCTGGAATCTCCATGCAGAACCTTGTCCTTAAGGACAAGCAAATGAAGGTCTTCATACAGTTGCTCCCTGATACGATCAAATAAGGAAGACCGAGAAACCACACAAGCTAGTACCCGACTGGGCTCCGAAAGATCCAATCATATAAACTGGCTGGCTAAGGCCTGAACATCCATAGCCATAGGCCTCTCTGAAGCTGGTAAATATGCCAAACTCCCAAAATCTCCGCCCGGCGACTCAAGGCATCCGCCACCATATTGGCCTTGCCCGGGTGATACAGGATAGTGATATCATAATACTTCAGCTACTCTAACCACCTACTCTGACGCATATTTAGATCATTTTGCTTGAGTAAGTGCTGCAGGCTCTGATGGTCAGTATAGATCTCACAAGGCACACCGTACAAAGAATGATTCCAGATCTTCAAGGCATGAACAATGGCAGATAATTCATGGTCGTGGACAGGGTAATTATTTTCATGTATCTTCAATTGTCTGGATGCGTAGGCAATCACCCAAGCGTCCTAAATCAACACCACTCCAACGCCAACTCTCGAGGTGTCACAATAGACAGTATAAGACCCCGAACCGGTAGGCAACATCAAAATTGGGGTTGTAGTCAAGGTTGTCTTGAGCTTCTGAAAGCTCGCCTCACACTCTTCTCTCCACTGAAATGGGGAACCCTTCTGGGTCAATCTAGTCATAGGGGCCTCAATAGATGAAAATCCCTCCACAAAGTGACGGTAGTAGCCCGCCAAACCAAGGAAACTACGAATCTCTGTAGCTAAGGACGTCCTGGGCCAACTCTATACGGCCTCTATCTTCCTCGGATCCACCCGAATACCCTCACTCGAAATCACGTGGCCTATGAATGCCATAGAACTCAACCAAAACTCACATTTTGAGAACTTTGCATATAACTTCTTCTCCCTCAAGGTCTGAAGCACGGTCCTCAGGTGATGATCATGATCTTCCCGACTCCGGGAATACACCAGGATATCATCAATAAAAATAATAATGAACGAGTCAAGATATGGCCTGAACACACTGTGCATCAAAAGCATGAAAGTTGC
The DNA here is from genome assembly GCA_026770625.1 of Nicotiana glauca. Classification (NCBI taxonomy): domain Eukaryota; kingdom Viridiplantae; phylum Streptophyta; class Magnoliopsida; order Solanales; family Solanaceae; genus Nicotiana; species Nicotiana glauca. Next base: position 39,391 of record MU671070.1, on the reverse strand, counting down.
TGGGGCATTGGTTATCCCAAATGACATAACAAGGAACTCGTAATGGCCATACCGAGTCCTAAAGGCAGTCTTCGGGATATCTGACTCCCGGATCTTCAACTAATGGTAACCTGAGCACAAGTCAATCTTAGAAAACACCTGTGCGCCTTGAAACTGGTCAAACAGATCATCAATACGAGGCAAAGAATAGCGGTTCTTCACTGTAACCTTGTTCATCTGGCGATAATCAATACACATACGCATAGAACCATCTTTCTTCTTCACAAACAAGACAGGAGCACCCCATGGTGAAACACTGGGTCGAATAAAACCCTTACCAAGCAATTCATGCAACTGATCCTTCAACTCCTTCAACTCAGGAGGAGCCATACGATACGGAGGAATGGAAATAGGCTGAGTGTCCAGCAATAGATCAATGCCAAAATCAATGTCTCTATCGGGCAGCATGCCCGGAAGATCAGCTGAAAACACACCGGGATAATCCCGTACCACTGGAACTGAATCAACAGAAGGGGTATCAGCACTGACATCTCTCACATAAGCTAAATACGCGGTACACCCCTTCTCAACCATACGTTGAGCTTTAAGAAAAGAGATAACTCTACTGGGAGTGTGATCTAAAGTACCACTCCACTCAATACACATAATACCTAGCATAGCCAGCGTTATGGTCTTGGCGTAACAATTAAGAATAGAAAAATGCGGTGAAAACCAGTCCATGCCCAAAATAATGTCAAAATCAACCATGCCGAGTAACAATAATCTTCTAGTCTCAAAACCACGAATAGTAACCAAACATTACTGATAAATGCGGTCTACCACAAGAGAATCCCCCATAGGATTAGAAACATAAATGGAGGCACTCAAAGAATCCCGAGGTAGACCCAAATGTGGAGCAAAGTAAGAAGACACATAAGAATAAGTAGATCCGGATCGAATAGAATCAATGCCTCTATGTGACAAACCAGTATAATACCTGTAATGACGGAGTCAGAGGTAACAACCTCGGTACAAGAAAGAATTGCATAATATCTGGCCCGACCCCTCTCTCGAGGGTGACCTCTATCTCCCCGACCTTCGCCCCTAGCCGGCTGGGTAGGTGGGGTAGCAGCTGGAGCTGCGATCATGTCCTGAGAAATCTGAGGAGAACGTTGTGGCTAAGCAGTCTGTGAAGATGCACCCCTACCAAGTCTGGGGCAGTCCCTAACCATGTGGCGTGTATCACCACACTCGAAACAAGCTCTGGGAGGATACGGTGGTTGTGACTGACTAGGGCCAGGTCTGCTGGATTGACCTCTGGAAGCACCCCGCACAGGAGGCGCACTAGAAACTGGAGGTACATAGTAAGGCTCCTAAGGTGTAGGCGGAGCTGGAGCTGGAGCACTGCTGGATTCTAGAAGAGCTGAATAGGCGGTGCGACCCACATAACCTCTGCCATAATGACCTGCTGATGGGGTACGGGCACCAGAGTAGTGACCCGACTCTCGAGACCTCTTAGCCTCCCTCTCCCCTTGCTCCCTGGTGAGCATACCCTCAATCCTCCTAGCAATGCTTACTACCTGCTGATAAGGAATGTCCATCTCCAACTCTCCAGCCATGCTAGATCTGATGGGTGGGATAAAACCCTCAATGAACCTACGAACTCTCTCCCAAACTGTAGCAACCAAGGCCGGTTCATGCCTGGCCAATCTGGTATAGCGGATAGCATACTCCGAAATGGTCATAGCATCATGGCGCAAATGCTCAAACTCTGCGCGGCATACGTCCCTGAGACTCTGGGAACAAACTCTCTTATGAACATATCTGATAACTGGGCCCAAGTTAGTGAAGTAGTCTCGACTGGACTGTCTATCTCATAAGTGCGCCACCAATCATAGGCGGCTCCCCGAAGCTGAAAAGTAGTGAAAGAAACCCCCCGATGGACTCCACTATGCCATAGTGCAAAGAATATGGTGACACTCTTCTAGATATCCCAAGGCATCGTCTGATGGTAATCCACTGAATATTGGGGGATCATACTTCTTTAACCTCTCAAGTCTCCGTTGTTCGTCCTCTGAAGCAGCCGACCCGTCCTCGGGCTGAACTGGCACTACAGGCGGTGCTGGAATAATCTCGGGAGCCTGCTCAACCTGCACTCGCTTCTCAGGAGTGCGGACGGCAGGAGTCTGTGCACCCCCAACCTATGATGTGGCTGCAGCAAGGGGAAGCAACCCTGTCTGAGCCAAGGTGGTGTACATACTCATGAACTGAGCCAAAGTCTCCTTGAGAGCTAGAGTAGAAGTGGCAGTAGTAGGCGTGACAGGTGACTGGGCTATGGCTGGATCTGCTGGTGGTGCCTCGGCGGCAGCTCACGTAGGCACTCTAGTTGCACCACGTGCGCATCCTCGACCTCTCCCCCGGCCCCGGCCCCGGCCCCGGCCCCGGCCCCGGCCCAGGCCCCGGCCTCTGACGGATGCAATAGGGGGCGCGGGTGCCTGATCGTCTCGAGTAGCACGTGTCCTCACCATCTGTGAGAGAATAGAAGTCAGAAGTTTAGAATTGATGTCAAAAATATCACACGACAAGGAATTCAAATGAAATGAAGATTTTTCCTAAACAGTTACATAGCCTCTCGTAGATAAGTACTATACGTCTCCGTACCGATCAATGAGACTTTAAATAACCAGCCTGTGTTTCGTGACTCCTATGAACCTAGAGCTCTGATACCAACTTGTCACGACCCCAGTTCGCCCTCCGTGAACATATTGTGATGGCACCTAGTCCCTACGACTAGGTAAGCCTAACAATGAGGAAAATAATATAACTTGCGGAAACATTTAATTAAACCAATCAAAATTAGAAGGAAACGGTATATAAGTGCCACCTGGCATATACAACTCAAAAATAAATCACGAAAGTCTAAAATCTCATCCCAAAACCCGGAAACTCACGGGAACCACAGGCTAATAGAAATGTAATACGTTGCTCTAACTCCAGAATGTCTAAACAACTGAAAGAAAATGATAGATTAACTATTAAAGCTGGAACAGAATAAAGACTCCTGGACTGCAGACGCGGCAGATATACCTCGAAGTCTCCGCTATATCTCTCCGCCTCGAGGATAGTGCGCCTAGGTGGAGGTACCTAGATCTGCACATGAAAAACATGCACAGAAGGGGCATGACTACACCACAGCGGTACTTAGTAAGTGCTAAGGCTAACCTCAGTTGGGTAGTGACGAGGAAGGCCAGGGCCCTACTGAGGTTAAACAATATAATATGAATTAACAATATGAAAACAGATAGTAATAATGAGTACCATAGTGAGATAAGAAGGGTTAAACAAGGCAATAACAACTACACAAAGAACAGAATAAACACGGAATATGTATAGCTCAATACCAATGGTAACAATGAGGATCTCCCAGGATACCGTCCCGTAGTCCTTTTCTCAACTGTCCAGTGGATCTCCCGGGATACCGTCCCGTAGTCCATCTATCAATGTGCAGGGGGATCTATCGGGAATCTAACCCGCAGTCCCAAAGTAAAAGTACAGGGGAATCTATCGGGAATCGAACCCGTAGTCCCAAAGTAAACAAACAAGGGGGAACTACCGGAATCCCACATCCGTAGTCCCAATGTAAATGCGCAACCACAACCAGAAGATACTCAGAAATGAAGTGCAAAAGACAAGCAACAGGTAGTACTAGCCTAGCATGCTTTACGTAGTACAGTCAAGGCAACTTAAACAATTAGGTAAGTTGAATCAACTAAAGATGCTTTTCTAATCTAACACAGTTTATAATTGCAAGTAAAAAACTCAAATACGAAGGAAACTCAGTCTCAATATCTTAAGTAAAAACCGGATTTTCAATATTTGGCTCAAGTACGCGTTCGTCACCTCGCGTACAAGCCACTCAAATACCAAATAACAAATCCTAAGGAAAAAGGTCCCCCACACAAGGTTAGACAAGCCACTTACCTCGAACCGGCTCCAAAATCAACTCGAAATCACACCTTTGCCATGAGTATCCGACTCCAAATGTCCCAAATCTATTTAATTCAATTACATATGGTAAATAACATCTCAAGCAACTGATTCTACTATTTAATTCAAAGAGAAGACATGAAATTAGGTAAAATGACCAAAACGCTCCTCAGGCTAACGTATCGGAATTAGATAATTTTCACATTTTTAGAACCCTAGTACTCACACGAGTCTAACCATATAAAAATCTCCCAAATCGGAGGTCAAAAACCCACTCAAAACTCAATAGTTTAGTCTATGATGTTTTCCCCATTTTTCATTCTAAAATCTGAAATTAAGGATGAATTCGTGATTAGATTAGTGGGTTTTAAGCATAAGAGAGTAGAGAATCGTTACCCAATCGTTGCCCTCGAAAATCCCTCAAAATCTCTCCCAAATCCGAGCTCCCAATCTTGTGTTTTGATATAACTGCCCAGTGATTTGTTCATTGCGATCGCATGAGTATGGATGCGATCACGGAGAGTAAAGTTTAAAGTCACAGAATTTGTTCTATGAGAACGCAACCTTTGGTCTGCAATCACGAAAGAGGAAGGATCAGATCTATGAGATCGCGAACTTGACCATGCGATTGCGTAGAAGAATTGGTCACTGAGTCACCAGTTCAGCTTGTGCAATGCAAACGCGGGGAGGGGAATGCAAACACGAAGAAGGGGAAAGGAAGCACTATGCAAGCATGGCCAAAGATATGCGATCGCATAGAAGGATTTCCCCTCCCAGAATTACAACTATGTGATCGCAGGGAAAAGCATGCGATCGCAGTGAAAAAGGGATCTGCAACAACTGAAGGGAAAAATCTGCAACTTTTCAAGACTCCAAAATGCTTCGCTGAGCATCCGAAACACACCCGAGGCCCCCGAAACCTGAACCAAATCTATGGACATATCCCATAACATCATTTAAATTTGCACCAATCCTTAAACGACCTAAAACAACGCCACAAACTCGAATTAATCAATGATTTGAGCCTAAGAACTTCAAATTTCCTCAAAACACGCTCTCGATCAAAAACCTAACCATAACACGTCCGAATGACCTGAAATTTTGCATACACATCCCAAATGACATGAAGGAGCTACTGCAACTTCCAAAGTTCCATTCTGACCCTTGGATCAAAAACTCACTATCAAACCGGAAACTTCAAAAATTCAAACTTCGATATTTCAAGCCTAAATGAGCTACGGACTTCCAAAATACATTCCGAACATGCTCCCAACCCCGAAATCACCTAACGGAGCTAACAGAATCATCGGATTTCCATTCCGAGGTCGTCTTCACACTGTTCTGACTACGGACCACTTTTCAACACTTAAGCTCTCATTTAGGGACTAAGTGTCCCAAAACTCACCGAAACACAACACCAAACGTCCCGGCAAACCGAAATAGCAGAAATGAACTTAGGGGAAGCAGTTAATAGGGGATCGGGGTGTAAATTATTAAGACGACCGGCCAGATCATCACACTGATATTCATACTTGACCTGCTTTAATTCAGACACTTAGTCACATATCTCACTATGTCTTTCTTCATCCCCCACCACTAATAATGCTGCCTCAAATCATGATACATCTTCACAACTCCCGTGTGGATAGAATACCGCGAACTGTGTGCCTCCTCTAGGATCCTCTTTCTCAAACCATCAACATTAGGAACATATAGACGACCCTGGAGTCGCAGAACACCATCCTCACCAGTAGAAACCTCCTTGGTATCTCCCTGAAGTACCGTCTCTCTGAGAACCACCAAGTGCGGATCGTCGAACTGTCGGGCCTTAATCTCCCCCAATAACGAAGACTGAGCAACCACACATGCTAGAACTCGGCTGGACTCTGAAATGTCCAACCTCACAAGCCTGTTAGCTAAGGACTGGATGTCCAGAGCTAGGGTCCTCTCCTCTGGTGGAATGAATGCCAAGCTACTCATACTCTCTGACTTTCTGCTCAAGGCATCCGCGACCACATTCGCCTTGCCCAGATGATAAAGAATGGTAATGTCATAATCCTTTAGCAGCTCAAGACACCTACGCTGCCTCAAATTGAGATCCCTCTACTTGAACAAATGCTGTAAGCTGCGGTGATCAATGTAAACCTCACAAGGCACCCCATACAAATAGTGCCTCCATATCTTAAGAGCATGAACAATCGCTGCCAACTCCAGATCGTGCACAGGGTAATTCTTCTCATGAATCTTCAGCTGACACGAGGCATATGCAATAACTAGCCCTTCTTGCATCAACACACATCCTAAACCAGCGCGTGAAGCATCGCAATATATCGTATGCATCCCCATACGGGAAGGAAATACATGAATTGGTGTCGTAGTCAAAGATGTCTTGAGCTTCTGAAAGCTCTCCTCACAATCATCGGACCAAATGAATGGGGCACCTTTTTGGGTTAGTCTAGTCAAGGGAGATGCAATAGATGAAAAGCCCTGCACAAATCGCCGGTAATAGCCTGCTACCAGGAAACTCCAGATCTCAGTCACTGAAGTAAGACGTGGCTAACTCTGAACTGCCTCGATCTTCTTGAGATCTACCTTAATACCCTCTCCTAACACAATATGCCCTAAGAATTCCACTGGCTCTAGCCAGAACTCACACTTAGAGAACTTAGCATGTAGCTTCTGCTCTCGCAAGGTCTGAAGCACTACTCTCAAATGCTACTCGTGCTCCCCCAGGCTACGTGAGTATATCAAGATGTCCTCAATGAAGACGATAACAAATGAATCAATATAACACCTAAATATCCAGTTCATCAAGTCCATAAATTCTGTCGGGGCATTAGTCAAGCCGAAGGACATCACCAGAAACTCATAGTGGCCATATCTCGTCCTGAATGCAGTCTTCGGAACATCTGAGTCCCGAATCTTCAGCTGATAATACCCTAACCTCAGGTCAATCTTAGAGAACACCCTAGCTCCCTGCAACTGGTCAAACAAATATTCAATATGAGGCAACGGGTAATTGTTCTTGATGGTGACCTTGTTCAACTGGCGGTAATCAATGCAAATCCGCATAGTCCTATCATTCTTCTTCACAAATACCACTGGTACGCCCCAAGGTGATAGACTGGGCCTGACAAACCCCCTTGCTAACAACTCCTCTAGCTACTCCTTCAACTCCTTAGGAGCCATGCGGTACAGTGGAATACATATAGGCTGAGTGCCTGGAGCCAAATCAATACAGAAATCAATATCATGATCCGGAGTCATGCCAGGAAGATCAGAAGGAAAAACATCAGCGAACTCTCGAACTACTGGTACTGAATCAATCATCAGAGACTCTGTGGTGGTGTCTCGAACATAAGCTAAGTAAGCCAAACACCCTATCTCGACCATATGCTGAGCTTTCAGGAAGGAAATAACCCTGCTAGGCATATCAACTGTGGAACCCTTCCACTCTAACCTTGGCAATCCTGGCATCGCTAGCGAAACAGTCTTGGCATGGCAATCAAGGACGGTGTGATATGGAGATAACCAATCCATGACCAGGATTACCTCAAAATCGATCATATCCAGCAATAGAAGATCTTCTCTAGTCTCAAAAACACATAAAGTTACCACACAGGACCGGTAGATCCGATCCACAACCACAGAATCGCCCACAGGAGTAGACACATGAATAGGAACACCCAAAGGCTCAAGAGAAATAACCAGGAAGCAAGCGAACAGAGATGATACATAGGATTAAGTAGACCCTAGATCAAATAATACCGAAGCATCTCTACCACCAACAGAAATAATACCTGTGATGATGGCATCTGAGGCCAATGCATCTGCCTGGCTGGAAGAGCATAGAACCTGGCTGGAACCTGACTAAGCAATAGCGGGCTGACCTCTCCCTGTCTGGCCTCCGCCTCTAGGATGAACCCTACCAGTCTGCCCTCCACCTCTAGGTGGCTGGTGCTGGAATCACGGGTTGCTGGCCCTGCTGTACCGCCTTACCCCGAAGCCTGGGGCAAGTCCTCTTCGGTGACCCGGATCTCCACACTCGTAGCACACTCTAGGCATCATAGCCTGCTGACCTGGAGTTTAAGTCTGTTGACCCAAATATCCACTGGAAGAACCCTAGATAGCTGGTGGACGATAGGAACTCTCTGGCACGGTGCTGAAAGGAGCATTGGAAGAATCCTGATACCCAGAAAACCCGCCTGAGGAACCCTGAGTAGCTGGTGGGCGGTAAGAACCCTCCGGCATCGCACTAAAATAAGGCCTCGTTGGGGCACCTCGGGAAGGGGGTGGTGGTGCTGAGTGTGAGGGCCTACTAGGCTAACCCCTCCCGAAGTGACCTCTACCCCTAGCTGGGGCACCTCTGAACTCTCCTGAAAATCAAGCCCTCTTATCCTGCTACATCTGCTCTATACCCCTCTAACGATAACCCTCAATCCTGCGAGCAATCTCAATCACTAGTTGATACCCTGTACCCATCTCTACCTCCCGGGCCATACCAGATCGGATAGTGGGGTGTAACCCCGCAACAAACCTCCGTACTCTCTCTGCCTCTATGGGGAGTATCATAAGTGCATGGCAAGACAACTCAAAGAACCTCGCCTCATAATCGGTCACTGACATCTGACCCTGCTCTAAATGCTCAAACTGATACCGCAGCTCTTCCCTCTCAGAGGGTGGGATGTACCGATCCAGGAATAGCTGTGTGAACTGACCCCAAGTAAGGGGAGAAGAACCTGCCGGCCTATCTAGTGCATAAGACTGCCACCATCTACGGGCCCTGCCCTCGAGCTGAATAGTAGTGAAGTCAACTCCATGCGACTCCAATATCATTATGTTGTGCAGTCTGTCCCTGCACCTGTCAATGAAGTCCTGGGCATCCTCATGACGCTCACCCCCCGAAGATCGGAGGATGAAGCCTGGTCCATCTGTCCATAACTTTTGTGGATCACCATCCACAGCTGGCCTGGGCTGGGGTACCACTGCAGCAACTGGCTGAGCCCCATCTGCGGGTAGTGCACCCGTAGCCTGATATACTGCAGCTGCATGACCTGGAGCCTGAGCAGTAGGTGTCTGGGCTCTCTTTCCTACCTGTGAAGTAGTTGGTGGGTTTGTTGGAAATAAACTAGCCTGAGTTATAGTGTCCATGAACCGTAACATGCGGCCCATGACCTCTTGAAATCCCGGTGTTGTCATGAAATCTGCCGGGGTAGGCTCAGCTACGGGCACCTTGCCCTGCTCCTCAATAATAGGGTCCCCCATAGGATCTGCTGGTGGTGTGTCACGACCCAAACCCGGTCGTGATGGTGCCCAGCACACTACTAGGCAAGCCCGACCATTTATAACAATTACCCCAATTATTTAAACAAGCTAAGATAAAGTTATTTAAGTCAAAGTCTGAAATAATGGTAAAATACTGAAAATCTGACAAAGCACTGAAACAGCCCAACTAGGACCCGGTGTCACGAATATGAGCCT
>MU671070.1:0-20253 GCA_026770625.1 Nicotiana glauca | reverse complement strand
AAATGATGGGGCGGTCCGGGTATGGAAAACGGGTCAGGGTCGGTTACGGGCGGGATTAATCTTAGCCGTTGATCAAGCCGAGATCAACGGCCTAGATCAGGGGTGGTTGATCCGACGTCATTTAGACGTCTCTGGAGTGGGCTGATTCGACCGGGTATAAGCTAAGATTTTTGGGCCTGGATTTTGTCCGAATTCAAAATGGCCCAGTCCGTTTTGCTTCCTCTTCTCTTCATTTTCTTCACCTTTTAATTAATCAAACTATTAAAATTCTAAATCACAAAAAATACTAATTAATTTCTAATTGTAGAATTGAGTCCTAAATGCAATATTTTTGTATTTTTTTAATTAATTTAAACAAATAAACATGCATACACAAATGCAAACAAATAACAAAAAATTCACAGAAAATTACACACAACACAAAATTATTTTATTTTGAATTTTTGGGAGTGATCCTCACATAGAGAAAAAATCACGTGCTCACAGCCGATGTTGAATTCTTACTGAAGAGGATATCAGATTGCAATTCGTTTTTTCCAGTGTATACTGAGTGTATACAGAGTGTATATCTGTATACATAGTGTATATCGAGTGTATACAGAGAATATATCGAGTGTATCTCGAGTATTTTTTTTTGGTGTCTCCCTTTCTCTCCAACTGCTGCTCTATTTATAGCAGTCATTTGAGAGAAATCCGCCCCTTCCATGGTGGAATAAGCACTAGGCTATCATGGAGGAAGCACTTACATGGTGGAATGAACACTTGCTTGGTGGGAGGAGCACTTGGCCATGGTGGGAGGTGTACTAGGCAGCTTGTTGCTTGTTGGTGCAACACAATACACGGATTAGAAAACATCCGTTACAAACACGGATTATATCACGTTAATATTCACTATTAACAAATAAATTTGGTCCAAAAAATTAATCAATCGATCGACCATTTGACCAAATCCAAATCCAAATCCCATTTCTCATTCACTCTCATTTTAAGACTATTTCATCTTAAACAAAAACTCAAACATATGTTTGTATATATAAGATATTTGTTCTCATTCAATAATTATTTTAGATCTGCCTTTGAGGTTTTAAAACTTCTTTGACTATCTACGCTGCTTAAATTCCCTACACCCACATTGTTATTATGATGCTTTGCTATACACATATATATTCTCGCGCGTATCCAAATTTCAAAAATAATTAACTTACTTTTCTTTCTTGTTCATTCCTTTTTGTTTTAAATGTTGCCCCGTAAATACCAACTCAGCTTAATGTCGCAACGTTTCTTTAAAGAGTGAACCTGTTTAGGCATAACCAAGAAGAAATTTAAAAAAGAAAAAAAAGGGGGGCTTGATTAGTTTAAGAGACTAGGGTTACATGTCCTGTCTTTTCTCGTAAAAAGAGAGATCGGATTTCTTGAAAGAAGGAATGAAAAGAAAGAAGATATGGTTAGTTTAGAAATTTAATTGGGATTTCTAAAATAAGTAAATGTTGGACTAACTAATGAAGGAAATATGGAAATCTTCTGTTTGCTAGCTGTTGAACCAGCGAGGGAGCTAGGAAATATAATTAACCCTAGTCTCACGCTAAGTTAGTAATTTTGTTACACGTAACATGTTAAAGAAAAGACCCTCTATATATCCATATCTCATTTTATTCTTGTTGCCGCCTTACATGCTATGACCTTTAACTTAAATGGAAAACAAAGCTTGCTTCATCTCGTGCTTATGTCTCTTCACTTGCATGACCATTTTTCCGGCAGGTTATTCATCTATATATTGAGCATAGTATACAGTTAGATATACATTTCAGTACTTACCATTTGAGTCTATATATGTTGGATTCTGCACCTACTCAAAGTTGGATCCAACTATATATATTTGTTTGCATATTCGGGAAAAAATTTCATATTTGAAGGTCGAGCTCTATATAAAATAAGCATATTTACAGTTAGATATACATTTCAGAAGTTACTCTCTCGATATTAGAACCACGATGATAATGTAACATTTAAAACATAAATTGTAGCATGTGTTGCTCTTTTACTTTGTTGCAGTGGACATGACTGATCTGAATGTTGATGCTGTACTCAAACGACACAATGGGAAACATAAGCTGTTTGTTTTCGGAGACTCGTACGTAGATACAGGGAATTGGCCAAAATCAATGTCTAGCTCTTGGAAAGAACCTTATGGCCTCACTTACCCTGGTTCTCCTTCCGGCAGATTTTCCGACGGCCTCGTTCTCACTGATTTTATTGGTATTTTCCCTCAATCAGCTTATTAAAGAAAATCAATTTAGACATGCTTCTAATTATCCTTTTTCTCTTCTTCTTTTCTTTTTCTTTTGGGTATATACAATTTTTTTTTCGCACACAGTGATTATACCAAATCATAACAATTTACGTGTTTATATGATCAATTGAGGCGCTATCACATGTCTCTTTTTCTATGTTGCTTCAATATCAAATTAATTAAAAGCAGCATTCAGAAAGAAAGAAAAACAGTGAAATTGCTTCATTAGGCAGAAAATTCAACTTTTAAAACAACGATGTTATTTTATTTTAGGATCAATGGATTAATAAAGTTCGTAAAAGCATGTCAAAGAATTTAACTATTAATTGATATTCAGCTGAAATGTACTTTTTCCACCCGCAGGATACTCACTAGGCAGCTTAGGAAAAAACATTGTGCTCTGAACTTTCCGAATTTAATAGAAAATTAAACCTCCTTAATTTGTCGGCTTGGATATTATATGTAACTCAACCTCTACTATTAAATTTTTGATCGCGAATATTTATAATAAAAAAAAAATGCGTGAAAGGGCCCGACCACAAGGGTCTATTGTACGCAGCTTTACCTTGCATTTTGCAAGACTGTTTCCACCGCTCGAACCCTTGACCTCCTAGTCACATGACAATAACTTTACTAGCTACGCCAATATTATATTTTTTAATTATTTTCTTCCCTTGTCCCCCGCTTAACTCTATTTCTATTACCATGACCTTTTTTTTTCTAAAGATTTCATTTATTTCCTTTGGGATCGGATATCATAATTTAAGCTAATTAAATATGTTGCAATGACTTTCTAAATGCAGCTTCATTCCTTGGCATAAGATCACCTCTACCTTATACTAAAAAGGGATCTGATAGGAAATTATCGCTAAAGAATGGTGTGAATTTTGCATATGGAGGCACAGGTGTATTCAACACATTTGTTAACCAACCAAATATGACAACACAAATAAATAATTTTCAGCAGCTAATTCAAGAAGAAGAGGTGTATACAAAAGAGGAAATGAGTTCCTCCATTGCTCTTGTATCTGTGGCAGGCAATGATTATGCTACTTTCTTGACCAAAATGGGAAACAATATGGACGTAAGTTTGTTAAACTAACCCCTACCTATATATCAAGAATTGTTTGGTGATCAGTATATATTGATTTCGTATTCTTGCTTTTGCTAGCTAACAAGTGTCTTCACACTTGATAGTGAAGCAACAATGTCTTGGTTAGGGAAGAAAAAATGATTACATGTTAATTGTGGTAAATATCTATTCACATCCAGTATTTACACCATATCGTATTAATTTATCATGGTTAATTAAATAATGGAGTGATAAGAATATACTCCTAATTCACCATAGTAAAGTGATAAAAATGTATGCGTAAGAGCATATGATACATTTATTGGTTTGATATAAATACTTGGTGTGAGTAAGTTTTTTTGCTCTTGATCTCATTACTGTTTGATGACAAATTGTTCTGTATAATTCTTTATACTCCTTTTATTAGTTTGAACTTTCAAGTCCCAAATCTTAGTCCTTTCAGAAAATTGGATTTGTTCAAAATATTTGACGTTTAAAAATAAGAAGTCATTTATTATATTTTTCAGAATCTACCCTTATATGATCCAATTAGTGGAGCGTTAATTAATAGAAACATTTAATTAAAGAGAAATAATTGATAGTTTAGACAGATATTCTTATGTTCAATTTTGTTACTGGCTTTTTTAAGCAGAGTAATACAAACCGGGCGATCAGTAACTCCAAAATATTTTCAATATGAAACATTTATACCTTGTGCTAGAGATTGATTTAGATTATTTTGTTTGTTTGAGGATTTGTATAGGTTCTAACATGTTTTGAAACCCCATCAACCTTTGACTTCTATCAAGATGGTGTCAAACATTTTTAAGTTTGTTAATTCACGAGAGGAATGTAATATAACGGTAGAACTAGTGCTCTTTATCAAGGTTTTGTTTTTCGTTTCTCGTCCAGTATCCGGTTTAGGGCTCGACTATTTTAAATTTGTGTAAAAAGTTCCACTTTGGGCATAAAACACTCCCTTATTATGCACCTTTTTTTTGGGTTTGAAACTTATCCTCCTATATATAAACAAGCCACTTATTGGAATTAATTATTGCTAACACAAAAATATCAGTAAACATTTGTGATTTGCATGTTTTTTTGTGTGCATGCAGGACTTGGGCGATATGACTAAATCAATAATAAGTCAGCTAGAATTAAACCTTAGACGCATAAATGGATTAGGAGTTTCTAAAATTGGCATCACAGCAGTGGAACCAATAGGATGTTTGCCGAGAATGACTGTTGCTTCTTCTTATGAGAATTGCATTGATTCTGCAAATTCTCTCTCAAGATTTCACAATGAAATTCTGCATCAAACTATAGAGAAGCTCAATAATCAAACTGGTCGACCAAATTTCGTCATTCTTGATCTCTACAGTGCCTTCATGTCTGCCTTAAACATACAGCAAAACCATCCAGGTAATATATGAATATTACACTTCATTGAAGCTATATATTTCCAGTTTTTTTGGGTTAATTTCACGACTTACTCACTCTTAATAGTGAAAAAGATTTAGCGATCGTAGATAAAATTAGCCCTGCATTTTGGACCATTTATCAATTCTATAATGTACTTGATTATTTTTATTTATTGATTTGGTCCCTAATCTCTCTTTCCTTTTCTTTTCTTCCCATATCATGACATGTATATGATTCAATTTTTTATATATTAGGAAATTCAAACTTTGAGAATCTACTGAAACCATGTTGCATGGGGACGAGCAGTGAATATTCATGTGGAGACAAGAAGGGAATGAGGAAAAATTACGTCTTATGTCGAAATCCAGAGGTTTCATTCTTTTGGGATGTCATTCATCCTTCTCAGCAAGGCTGGTTTGCTGTTTTTTCTGCTCTAAAGCCTTCTCTACGTTCCCTACTGTAAATCATAGGCTAGTTTGACGGAGGCAGAGCCAAGAATTAAAATTTATGGGTTCTGAACTCATAGCTCATTTTAGTTGTTGAGTTCGCAATTAAATATTTATAAATATTTAAAGACTTCTCTTTGATGCTACTTAACTCGTCTGAACCTATTAGTAACACTATAGCTCCACCCGAGGTTAGATATCCCTTTGTTGCTACCTTTTCCTTTTTAACTTTCTATTTTCTTGGATAATTTGATGGTATGTTAAGTAGGGTGGGCGATCGGACAATTCAAATTGGATATTAAAATTTTGGTTTGGATATTTATGTCACGACCCCAGCTCGCCCTCCGTGAACATGTCGTGATGGCACCTAGTCCCTACGACTAGGTAAGCCTAACAATGCGGAAAATAATATAACTTGCGGAAACATTATATTAAACCAAGCAAAATTAGAAGGAAACGGTATATAAGTGCCACTTGGCATATACAACTCAAAAATAAATCGCGGAAGTCTAAAATCTCATTCCCAAAACCAAAAACTCACGGGAACCATAGGCTAATAGAAATGTAATACGGCGCTCTAACTTCAGAATGTCAAAACAACTGGAAAAAAAGAAGGATAGATCAACTACTAAAGCTGGAAGAGAATAGAGACTCCTGGTCTGCGGACGCGGTAGATATACCTCGAAGTCTCCGCTAGATCTCTCCGCCTCGAGGATAGTGCGCCTGGGTGGAGGTACCTGAATCTGCACATGAAAAACATGTGCAGAAGGGGCATGAGTACACTACAATGATACTCAGTAAGTGCCAAGCCTAACCTCGGTTGGGTAGTGACGAGGAAGGTCAGGACCCCACTGAGGTTAAATAATATAATATGAATTAGCAATATGAAAACTGACAGTAATAATGAGTACATCAGTGAGAATAGACAAGTTAAATAGGGAAATAACAACTACACAAAGAACAGAGTAAACACGAAATATGTACAACTCAATACCAAATGGTTACAATGAGGATCTCCCAGGATACCGTCCCGTCGTAATCCTTTTCTCAGTTGTTCAGTGGATCTCCCGGGATACCGTCCCGTAATCCATCACATGTGTAAATCCGAAGGATCTCCCCGGATATCGTCCCGTAGTCCAACTATCAATGTGCGGAAGGGGGGAGGGATCTACCGGGAATCTAACCCGTAGTCCCAAAGTAAAAAGTGCAGGGGGATCTATCAGAAGTCTAACCCGTAGTCCCAAAGTAAACAAACAAGGGGGGAGCTACCGGAATCCCACATCCATAGTAACAATGTAAAACACAACCACAACCAGAGGATACTCAGGAATGAAGTACAAAAGACAGGCAACAGGTAGTACTAGCCTAGCATGCTTCACGTAGTACAGTCAAGGCAACTTAAATAATTAGGCAAGTTGAACCAACTAAACATGCTTTTCTAATCTAACACAGGTTATAATTGCAAGTAAAATAAGGCAAATATGAAGGTAACTCAGTCTTAATATCTTAAGTAAAAACGAGTTTTTCAACAAATAGCTCAAGTACGCGCTCGTCACCTCATGTACAAGGCACTCAAATACCAATTATCAAATCCTAAGGGGAAAAGGTCCCCCACACAAGGTTAGACAAGCCACTTACCTCGAACCGGCTCAAAATCAACTAAGAACCACGCCTTTGCCACAAGTATCCGACTCCAAATGGCCCTAATCTATTCAATTCAATTACATATCGTAAATAACACCTCAAAAACAGATTCTACTATTTAATTTTAAAGCTAAGACGCAAATTTAGGTAAAATAACCAAAATGCCCCTCAGGCCAACTTCTCGGAATTGGATAATTTTTAAAATATTTTTAGAACCCTCGTTCTCTCACGAGTCTAACCATACAAAAATCTCCCAAATCGGAGGTCACCCACTCAAAACCCAAAATTTTGGCCTAAGAAGTTTCTTCCAATTTTTCTAAATTTTGATCCTCAATTCGAATTTAAACAATGGATTTAACTACATATTGATGAAATATAACTAGAAGGGATTAAAGAAACGTTACCCAATAATCTCTTCTTCAAAACCCTCTCAAAATCTCCCTCTCCCGAGCTCAAATTTGATTTTTCTAACTTTTGAAAATTAACCCTCGAAATCTATATTTCTGAATGGTGGTTTCCGCTTCTGCGAACAAGGGACCGCATCTGCGGTCCCGCTTCTGCGGAACAAGTGCTGCTTCTGCGGCTTTCCCTTAAGTGGTTAGGTTCCGCTTCTGCGGATCATTTTCGCTCTTGCGGTTTTCGCATCTGCGAAAAACAACTGTTTCTGTGGTTTCATTAAAAGGTCCCAAAATCCGCTTCTGCGGTTAAGACCTCGCAGATACGGACCCGTTTCTGCGGAACAACCACCGCATCTACGAAAACTGAAGACCTTGACCAAACCCACTTCTGTGGTCCTCCACGCCGCATCTACGGTTCCCAAGCTGCAGATGCGGAAATACCAGAAGCAGCAAAATCTGATATCTCCCAACTTCCAAAATCCTTCCAACAATCATCCGAAATCATCCCGAGGTCCCCGGGACCTCAACCAAAAGCACCAACAATACCTAATACCTCATTCAAACTTGTTCCAACCCTTAAACTACCTAAAACAACGTCGGAAACTCGATTAAATCAAGGATTTACGCCTAAGAACTTCAAATTTTATCAAAAGACAGTTTCGATCAAAAACCTAACCAAACACGTCCGAATGACCTGAAATTTTGCACACACGTCCCAAATGATATGACAGAGCTACTGCAACTTCCGAAATTATGATCCGACCCTCGGATCAAAAACTCACTATCGGACCAGAAATTTCAAAAATTCAAACTTCGGTATTTCAAGCCTAGATGAGCTATGGACTTCCAAAATACATTTCGAACACGCTCCCAACCCTGAAATCACCTAACAGAACTAACGGAACCATCGGATTTCCATTTCGAGGTCGTCTTCACACTGTCCCAACTACGGACCACTTTTCAACACTTAAGCTCTAATTTAGGGACTAAGTATCCCAAAACTCTCCGAAACCTAACACCGAATGTCCCGGCAAACCAAAATAGTAGAAATGAACTTAGGGGAAGCAGTTAATAGGGAATCAGGCGTTAATTCTTAAGACGATCGGCCGGGTCGTCACATCTTCCTACACTTAAATATTACTTCGTCCTCGAACGAGCATAGAGAACATACCTGAAGTAGCAAAAAGATGAGGGTAACTGTTGCGCATATCCTGCTCGGTCTCCCAGGTCACCTCCTTGACCGGCTGACCCCACCACTGAACCTTCACTGAAGCAATGTTCTTTGACCTCAACTTTTTGATCTGTCTGCCCAATATAGCCACTGGCTCCTCAACATAGGATAAATCCTTGTCCAACTGGACTGAACTGAAATCCAACACGTGCGACGGGTCACTGTGATACCTCCGGAGCATCGAAACATGAAATACCGGATGAACTCCGGCCAAACTGGGAGGTAAGGCAAGCTCATAAGAAACCTCCCCAACTCGCCTCAAAATCTCAAACGGGCCAATAAACCTCGGACTCAACTTTCCTTTCTTCCCAAACCTCATGACGCCTTTCATAGGCGAAACCCGAAGCAGAACCCGCTTATCGACCATATATGAAATATCATGAACCTTCCTGTCCGCGTAGCTCTTCTGTCTGGACTGGGCTATACGAAGTCTATCATGAATCATCTTAACCTTCTCCAATGCGTCCTGAACCAACTCTGTGCCCAATAGCCTGGCCTCAGCCGGCTCAAACCAGCCCATCGGAGATCTACACCTCCTACCATATAAAGCCTCATACGGCGCCATCTGAATGCTGGACTGATAACTGTTGTTGTAAGCAAACTCCGCCAATGGCAAGAAATGATCCCAAGGCCCTCCAAACTCAATCATACACACAAGGAGCATATCCTCAAGAATCTAAATAGTGCACTCGGACTGTCCGTCTGTCTAGGGGTGAAATGTTGTGCTCAACTCCACCCGAGTACCTAAATCCTGTTGCACGGCTCTCCAAAACCGCGATGTAAACCGAGTACCTCTATCCAAAATAATAGAAACTGGAATACCATACAGACGGACGATCTCCCGAATATAAATCTCCGCCAACCGCTCCGATGAGTAAGTGGTACACACAGGAATAAAATGAGAGGACTTGGTCAGCCGATCCACAATAACCCAAATGGTATCAAACTTCTTCAAGGTATGTGGGAGTCCAGATACAAAATCCATGGTGATGCGCTCTCATTTCCACTCCGGAATCTCTATCTACTGAAGCAACCCACCCGGGCACTGGTGCTCATACTTCACCTACTGGAAGTTGAGGCATCTAGACACATAACCAACTATATCTTTCTTCATCCGCCTCCACCAATAATGCTGCCTCAAGTCCTGATACATCTTTGCAGCACCCGAATGGATGGAATACCGCAAACTATGGGCCTATGCTAGAATCAACTTTCGAAGCCCATCAACATTGGGCACACAAATCCGTCCATGCATCCTCAATACCCTGTCATATCCTATGGTCACATCTCTGGCATCTCCACGCTGAACCTTGTCCTTAAGGACAAGCAAATGAGGGTCTTCATACTACTACTCCCTGATATGATCAAATAAGGAAGACCGAAAAGCCACACAAGCTAGAACTCGACTGGGCTCCGAAAGATCCAATCTCACAAACAGGCTGGCTAAGGCCTGAACATCCATCGCCATAGGCCTCTCTAAAGCTGGTAAATATGCCAAACTCCCCAAACTCTCCGCCTGGCGACTTAAGGCATCCGCCACCACATTGGCCTTGCTCGGTTGATACAGGATAGTGATATCATAATCCTTCAGCAACTCTAACCACCTCATCTGACGCATATTTAGATCCTTTTTGCTTGAGTAAGTGCTGCAAGCTCCGATGGTCAGTATAGATCTCACAAGGCACATTGTACAAATAATGACGCCAGATCTTCAAGTCATGAACAATGGCAGCTAACTCAAGGTCGTGGACAGGGTAATTCTTTTCATGTATCTTCAACTGTCTGGACGTGTAGGCAATCACCCTACCATCCTGCATCAACAACGCTCCAAGGCCAACTCTCGAGGCATCACAATAGACAGTATAAGACCCCGAACTGGTAGGCAACATCAAAATCGGGGCTGTAGTCAAAGCTATCTTGAGCTTCTGAAAGCTCGCCTCACACTCCTCTGTTCAATGAAATGGGGCACCCTTATGGGTCAATCTAGTCATAGGGGCCGCAATCGATGAAAATCCCTCCACGAAGGACGGTAGTAGCCCGCCAAACCAAGGAAACTGCGAATCTCTGTAGCTGAGGACGGCCTGGGCCAACTCTGTACGACCTCTATCTTCCTCGGATCCACCAGAATACCCTCACTCGAAATCTCGTGGCCTAAGAATGCCACAGAACTCAGCCAAAACTCACATTTTGAGAACTTTGCATATAAATTCTTCTCCCTCAAGGTCTGAAACACGGTCCTCAGGTGCTGCTCATGATCTTCCCGACTCCGGGAATACACCAGAATATCATCAATAAAAATATTAACGAATGAGTCAAGATTTGGTTTGAACACACTATGCATCAAATGCATGAAAGCTGTTGGGGCATTGGTCAGCCCAAATGACATAACAAGGAACTCGTAATGACCATACCGAATCCTGAAGGCAGTCTTCGGAATATCTGGCTCCTGAATCTTCATCTGATGGTAACCCGAGCGTAAGTCAATCTTAAAAAACACCTGTGTTCCCTGAAACTGGTCAAACAAATCATCAATATGAGGAAAAGGATAACTGTTCTTCACTGTAACCTTGTTCAACTGGCGACAATCAATACACATATGCATAGAACCATCCTTCTTCTTCACAAACAAGACAGGAGCACCCCACGATGAAACATTTGGTCGAATAAAACCCTTATCAAGCAATTCCTACAACTGATCCTTCAACTCAGGAGGAGCCATACGATACGGAGGAATAGAAATGGGTTGAGTGCCCGGCAATAGATCAATGCCAAAATCAATGTCTCTATCAGGTGGCATGCCCGAAAGATCAGCTGGAAACACATCGGGATAATCCCGTACCACTGGGACTGAATCAACAGAAGGGGTATCAGCACTGACATCTCTCACATAAGCTAAATACGCGGCACACCCCTTCTCAACCATACGATGAGCTTTAAGGAAAGAGATAACTCTACTGGGAGTGTGATCTAAAGTACCACTCCACTCAATATGCGGAATACCTGGCATAGCTAGCGTCACGGTCTTGGCGTGACAATCAAGGATAGCAAAATGGGGCGATAACCAGTCCATGCCCAAAATAATGTCAAAAATCAACCATACCGAGTAACAATAAATCTTCTCTGGTCTCAAAACCACAAATAGTAACCAAACATGACCGATAAACGTGGTCCACAACAAGCGAATCCCCCACAGGAGTAGAAACATAAACAGGGGCACTCAAAGAATCTCGAGGCACACCCAAATGCAGAGCAAAGTAAGAAGACATATAAGAATAAGTAGAGCCCGGATCGAATAGAACTGATGCCTCTCTGTGACAAACCAGTATAATACCTGTAATGATGGAGACGGAGGCAACAGCCTCGGTACGAGTAGGAATAGCATAATATCTAGCCTGGCCCCTCTCTCGAGGGCAACCTCTATCTCCCCGACCTCCGCCCCTAGCCGGCTTGGCAGGTGGGGTAGCAGCTGGAGCTGTGATCATTGCCTGAGAACCCTGAGGAGCACACTATGGCTGAGCAGTCTGTAAAGATATACCCCTACCAAGTCTGGGGCAGTCCCTAACCATGTGGCGTGTATCACCACACTCGAAACAAGCTCTAGGAGGACGCGATGGCTGTGACTAACAAGGGCCAGGTCTGCTGGACTGAACTCTGGAAGCACCCCGCACAGGAGGCACGCTAGATACTGGTGGTGCATAATAAGGCTCCTGAGGTGTAGGCGGAGCTGGAGCATTGCTGGCTGCTGGAAGAGCTGAATGGACGGGGCGACCCGCATAACCTCTGCCATAACGACCTGCTGATAGGGTACGGGCAGCACAGTAGTGACCCGACTCTCGAGACCTCTTGGCCTCCCTCTCCTTGCTCCCTGGCGAGCATACCCTCAATCCTCCTAGCAATGCTCACTACCTGCTGATAAGGAATGTCCATCTCCAACTCTCGAGCCATGATAGATCTGATGGGTAGGATAAGACCCTCAATAAACCTGCGAACTCTCTCCCGAACGATAGCAACCAAGGCCGGTACATTCCTGGCCAATCTGGTATAGCGGATAACATACTCCAAAACGGTCATAGCACCCTGGCGCAAATGCTCAAACCTTGCGCGCCATGCGTACCTGAGACTCCGGGGGACAAACTCTCTCATGAACATATCTAAGAACTGGGTCCAAGTCAGTGAAGCAGCCTCGACTGGACTGTCTATTCATAAGTGCGACACCAATCATAGGCGGCTCCCCGAAGCTGAAAAGTAGTGAAAGAAACCCCGCTGGACTCCATTATGCCCATAGTGCGAAGAATACGGTGACACTCCTCTAGAAATCCCAAGGCATCGTCTGATGATAATCCAGTGAATACTGGGGGATCATACTTCTTGAACCTATCAAGTCTCCACTGTTTGTGCTCTGAAGCAGCTGACCCGTCTTCGGGCTGAACTGGCGCTACAGGCGGTGCGAGAATAATCTTGGGAGCCTGCTCAACCTGCACTCGTTGCTCAGGAGTGCGGACAACAGGAGTCTGTGCTCCTCCCACGGCCTAGGATGTGGCTGCAGCAAGGGAAAGCAACCCTACCCGAGCCAAGGTGGTATACATACTCATGAACTGAGCCAAAGTCTCTGGAGAGCTGGAGTAGTAGTTGCAGTAGTAGGCGTGTCGGGTGCCTGAGCTCCGGCTGGATCTACTGGTGGTGACTCGACGGCAGCTCGCGCAGGTGCTCTGGCTGCACCACGTGCGCGTCCTCGACCTCTCCCCCGACCCCGGCATCTGATGGCTGCAGTAGGGGACGCGGGTGCCTGATCATCTCGAGTAGCACGTGTCCTCACCATCTGTGAGAGAATGGAAGTCAGAAGTTTCGAATTGATGTCAAAAATATCGCACGACAAGGAATTCAAATGAAATGAATATTTTTCCTAAACAATTACATAGCCGCTCGTAGATAAGCATAGATGTCTCCATACCAATCAGCGAGACTCTAAATAACCAGCCTGTGTTCTGTGACTCCAATGAACCTAGAGCTCTGATACCAAATTATCACGACCCCAGTTCGTCCTCTATGAACATGTCGTGATGGCACCTAGTCCCTACGACTAGGTAAGCCTAATAATGCGGAAAATAATATAACTTGCGGAAACATTTAATTTAACCAAGAAAAAATAGAAGGAAACGATATATAAGTGCCACTTAGCATATAAAACTCAAAAATAAATCGTGAAAGTCTAAAATCTCATCCCAAAACCTGAAAACTCACGGGAACCACAGGCTAATAAAAATGTAATACGCTGCTCTAACTCCAGAATGTCTAAACAACTAGAAAAGAAAAAAAAGAGGAAAGATCAACAACTAAAGTTAGAATAGAATAGAGACTCCTCGTCTGCGTATGCGGCAGATATACCTCGAATTCTCCACTAGGTCTCTCTACCTCAAGGATAGTGCGCCTGGGTGGAGGTACCTGAATCTGCACATGAAAAACATGCACAGAAGGGGCATGAGTACACCACAGCGGTACTCAGTAAGTGCCAAGCCTAACCTCGGTTGGGTAGTGACGAGGAAGGTCAGGGCCGTACTGAGGTTAAACAATATAATATGAATTAGCAATATGAAAACTGACAGTAATAATGAGCACAACGGTGAGAATAGACAGGTTAAACAGGGAAATAATAACTACCCAAAGAACAGAGCAAACATGGAATATGTACAGCTCAATACCAAATGGTAACAATGAGGATCTCCCAGGATACCGTCTTGTAGTCTTTTTCTCAACTGTTCAGTGGATCTCTTGGGATATCGTCCCATAGTCCATCACATGTATAAATCTGAAGGATCTCCCGAGATACCGTCCCGTAGTCCAACTATCAATATGCGAAGGGGGGAGGGGGGAATCTACTAGGAATTCTAACCCGTAGTCCCAAAGTAAAAGTGCAGGGGGATCTACCGGAAATCTAACCTGTAGTCCCAAAGTAAACAAACAAGGGGGGACCTACCGGAATCCCACATCCGTAGTCCCAATGTAATTGCACAACCACAACCAGAGGATACTCGGGAATAAAGTACAAAAGACAGGCAACATCTAGTACTAGCCTAGCATGCTTCACGTAGTACAGTCAAGGCAACTTAAATAATTAGGCAAGTTGAATCAACTAAACATATTTTTCTAATCTAACACAAGTTATAATTGCAAGTAAAATAAGGCAAATATGAAGGAAACTCAGTCTCAATATCTTAAGTAAAAATTGGGTTTTCAACAAATAGCTAAAGTACGCGCTCGTCACCTCACGTACAAGGCACTCAAATACCAATTATCAAATTCTAAAGGGAAAAGGTCCCCCACACAAGGTTAGACAAGCCACTTACCTCGAACCGGCTCAAAATCAACTAGAAACCACGCCTTTGCCACGAGTATCCGACTCCAAATAGCCCAAATCTATTCAATTCAATTACATATCATAAATAACACCTCAAAAAACAAATTCTACTATTTAATTTTAAAGCTAAGACGCAAATTTAGGTAAAATAACCAAAATGCCCTTCTGGCCAACATCTCGAAATCGGATAATTTTTTACATTTTTAGAACCCTCGTACTCTCACGAGTCTGACCATATAAAAATCTCCCAAATCGGAAGTCAAACATCCACTCAAAACCCAAAATTTCGGCCTAAGAAGTTTCTTCCAATTTTTCCAAATTTTGATCCTCAATTCGAATTTAAACGATGGATTTAACTACATAGTGATGAAATATAACTAGAAGGGATTAGAGAAATGTTACTCAATAATCTCCTATTCAAAACCCTCTCAAAATCGCCCTCTCCCGAGCTCAAATTTGATTTTTCTAACTTTTGAAAACTAACCCTCGAAATCTCTATTTCTGAACAGTGGTTTCCACTTCTATGGACAAGGGACCGCATCTGTGGTCCCGCTTCTGCGGCTTTCCATTAAGTGGTCAGGTTCCGCTTCTGCAGACCATTTTCGCTCCTGCGGTTTCCGCTTCTGCGGAAAACAACCGCTTCTGCGGTTTCATTAAAAGGTCCCAAAATCCGCTTTTGCGGTTAAGACCTCGCAGATGCGGACTTGCTTCTGCGAAACACCCACCGCATCTACGGAAACTGAAGTCCTTAACCAAACCCGCTTCTGCGGTCCTCCACGCCGCATCTGTGGTACCGCATTTGCGGTTCCCAAGCTACAGATGCGGAAATACCATAAGTAGCAAAATCTGATATCTCCCAACTTCCAAAATCCTTCCGACAATCATCCGAATTATTCCGAGGTCCCCGGGACCTCAACCAAAAGCACCAACAACACCTAATACCTCATTCAAACTTGTTCCAACCCTTAAACCACCTGAAACAACATCAGAAACTCGATTAAATCAAGGATTTACGCCTAAGAACTTCAAATTTCATCTAAATACACTTTCGATCAAAATTTAACCAAAACACATCTAAATGACCTGAAATTTTGCATATACGTCTCAAATAACATGACGGAGCTACTGCAACTTCCGAAATTTCGATTCGACCCTCGGATCAAAAACTCACTATCGGACCGGAAATTTCAAAAATTCAAACTTCGGCATTTCAAGCCTAGATGAGCTACGGACTTCCAAAATACATTCTGAATACGCTCCCAACCCCAAAATCACCTAACGGAGATAATAGAACCATCGGATTTCCATTCTGAGGTCGTCTTCATACTGTCCCGACTATGGATCACTTTTCAACATTTAAGCTCTCATTTAGGGACTAAGTATCCCAAAACTCTCCGAAACCCAATACCGAACATCCCGGCAAACCAAAATAATAGAAATGAACTTAGGGGAAGCAGTTAGTAGGGGATCGGGGCGTTAATTCTTAAGACGTCCCGCCGGGTCGTCACAATTTAGTTTTCGGATTGAAGAAAATGACAATCCAAATCCAATCTAAATAAGCTCGGATTTGATCAGATTTTTTAAGTTTTATTTTGGATTAATCAGTCCGAATATTTTGAATTTTCGATTTTGAACTTATATGTTGAGATATCTTTTTTTTAACAAAAATGAATATCCAAATAAAGTACTCATACCAAATTGCTTGAAAGTTCCTCATTCTCACTCCAATCATCCAAATATAGTATTTAAGTAATGAAACTATAATTAAAAAAAATACAACAGAGATATTAATATGGCCGATAAAAAGTAGCAATAGTAAAATTATATCCAAATAGAAAGTATTCTGACACTAACTTAGTAATTACTATTGAATTTATGAGATAATATCAAACAAGTAGGGCATTGAATAGGCATAGGATAATAGACTAAATATAAATTATAAACTTTGGATTTTTGGATATTCAAAAATCTGATATACCAAATCCAATATTGAATTCGAAATTCAACAATTTTAAAAATTAAATACAAAATTCAATTTGTAATCTGAACATCAAAACCAAAAATTCAAAAAATCTTGTTATGTGTTGGTCGGTATGTTTGTGTGAAAAAGAAAGAAAAATCGACAAGTTCGTTCAAAATTAATTAGTTCGTAGTAATTAAAGTATCTTTGATGAAACTATACAATTTTTCCTTTAGCTCTTGATCAATAGTGACTCCCGTTTGGTGTGCTATTAATTCACGTAGAAACAGTGAACTTTACATACTATAACAATAATGTGACATAACTATTGTCACACCATGAGTACACCATGAGTAGGTTCATATGATATTTTACGATTTCCATATATAACTAGTTCATGCTTCGAGAAATTTGAGAGCAATTTGGACCACTTGGCTGATAACTAGAGGCATTAACTTGAGAAAATTAACCAAAGTCAACATTTTAGTTGAATGAGATTTGATTGATGATTTGAAGATCGAATCTTGGTGACCCAGAAAGGATTCAATGCTTTTGGTTGAATGTTGGCAATTTAAAAAACTTATTTGACTTGGGATTGACTTTAATATTATTGCATTCCATTAAGTGTTTTGATCCTTTAGATAGACCCATATAGGTTATTTGAACTTGTTAAAATAGTCTAAAGGTGATCCAAAGGCTTTGAGAGTGACTCAAGCCTATCTTGTGAAATTGCAAAATTGAATAACTTAATAAAGTTGATAATTTTGTTTGGATCTTGATTCTTAGATGTGATATGTCGAATGTGTTTTACTTAGGGGTGTTCATGATTTGATTTGAATCGATTTTTTCCTAAAAAGAAACCAAACCAATTAAATCGATTTTTTTTGATTCAGTTTATGTCGGTTTTTCAATTTTTTGTCGACTTTTTCTTAAATATAAAACATACACTAACAAAAACATATTCCAGCAACCACATTTTCAATATAACACTATCAAATTAATTGGCCTTTGAAAAATCTATTATTTACCAAAATATATTGATGATAATTGAAATAATTTAAAGACTCAATTAAAAATATTTTATTTTTAACACGAAATAGATTCTTACACTAAACAAAAGAAAACTACCAATCAAACTAGAATGTAAACGTAAAGAACTATATTAAAAGTACAAACTATTACTCCCTCCGTTTCAATTTATGTGAACCCATTTGACTGGGCACAGAGTTTAAAAAAAGAGAGAAGACTTGATCTTGTGGTGTAAAATGAAACACCTTTATTTTGTGTGACTATAAATCATTGCATAAAGGTAAATTATTTCCAAATAAGAAAAGGAGTCATTCTTTTTGGAACATACTAAAGTAACATTTACCATAAATTTTTTGAAACTTTGAATAACAATATACATATATATAAGTGTAATAATAAATTTGAAATAACTACTCCTATAGGTAGTTTGGTTTGATTTTTTTCTGATTAAAACCAAAACCTAACCAAATTTAATCGATTTTTAAAATTCAAAACCAAATCAAACCAAAAAGTATCAATTTTTTTGGTCAGTTTGATTTGGTTCAATTTTTTGAGTTTTTATGAACATCTCTAGTTTTACATGTCCCGAAGAGCTCAGGTGAGTTTTGAACAAGTTGAACATATAGCATTTTACTGATATTCTTTGAGTCTAGTTTTTAGTGTTAAGAAATTCAAATCGCTTGTCATTTGAATATTTCTACAAACAACTATGAACAATTTACTAAGATTGATAGTGGAATCACTATTGTATTGAGGAAGTTGTTCATAATAGGCAATAAAGTAATTAAAAAGTTACCTGTGAACTTCATTACTCTATCAGGTTAAACAAAAATAAAAAATACTAAAAGGATTACAATAGAGTACTCTTAAAAACATATGAACAGGGTTAAAGTAACAGAGAGCTTATTGTTACTAAAGCTAACTATGTCGCAAGACCTGTTCTTTGGCTTAATTTCTGCCCTCAAAAACGAAATATCCAGTGACAATAGAACAACTGGAAATTAGATACCACGGGCAATTATTTATTTTAATGTGTAAGTTTTTAAACTAAAATAAAACAAAACTACATAAATTTTGCAGAAGCATCTCAGCCAAACATAAACCAATTATACTTAAATCTTTTGCTTTTTCTAAAGACAAAGCAAAAATAACAAAAATCTTTAAAAAAGAAGGAAAAAAATGAGATATGCAAAAAGATCAGATGGTAGTGCATGTTTTTGAATTCATCATAAAATCCTACAGAATAGATGGATAAACATCATCACACCTTTTTGCATATATTGCTTAAAAATATCTTGAAATTAGCTAAACTGAAACAAAAGC
The DNA here is from genome assembly GCA_026770625.1 of Nicotiana glauca. Taxonomy (NCBI): domain Eukaryota; kingdom Viridiplantae; phylum Streptophyta; class Magnoliopsida; order Solanales; family Solanaceae; genus Nicotiana; species Nicotiana glauca. The sequence continues at coordinate 1,083 of MU671070.1, read as the reverse complement.
TAAAAAATATACCCATGGGAATTTTAACATAATTATTGAGAGAGAATCAGATAAAATGGTGTCAATCACTAATTTTGCATCTATATATGAGATGTAAATCAGATGACAATAAATAACCATCATTTTCCCTCTCGATAAACATAAAAGCCTTATAATTACCATATCCCTCTTAAACAAAGTTGAGATTTGGAAAACATTTGAAGAAAAAAAAAAAGCAAGAAAATGAGAAAAGTTTGAAGGAAAAAAGTGAAGAAATGGGGTATCCACTGAAACGGCGTCTCATCCTTTGAAAGGGATAATAAGATGACGCTTTATAAAGAAGAGGAAGAGGCAGTAGCTAGGGTTTTGGGTAAGGGTTGTAAGCATTTGTGGAAGTGCATCAATAGCCACTTTAAATCTACTATTTAAAATATATTAATAATTTACAATAAATTTAAGGATTAATCAACTTGTTCAATATTTTGGACTTTTGTATTCTAAATTTTGATAAGTGATTTTATCAATTATTTTCTCATGTTTGGTTGATAAATAAAAAAAATCAAAAAATATTATTTAGTGTTTGGTTAGAGAGTAGAAAATATTTCTTTAGGAAAAGAATTTTCTGTGCTATTCTTCTCACCCCCTTCCCCTAAATCTTCATATTTTCTATGCTCCTCTCCCACCCCAAATACCCAATATTTTCAGGACTCTATATTTTCTTTAATAATTTAATTATCTTTTAAAAATACACACAAATTCGAATGAATTAATGTGCTGCTTTACTTTTTCACACAAGAACAATGTTGAAATTTGAGCTTCATAACAAAAAAAAAATACATTTTTCCCTGTCGAAACAAAATAAAAGTACTCTTTCTACAATATGAAAAGAAATTACTTATTTTGTTGAAATGAAAAAAAATACTTGTTAAACATCATAAAAAAGAAAGTACTCATTTTGTTGAAATGAAAAAGAATATTTTTTCTATATCATGAAAAGAATTACTCTATCAGCGACATGAAAAAAGTAATCCAAATAATATTTCTACTTAGGTAGAGCGGTGGGATGCGGGTAGGGGTAGGGGTGGGGTGGGGTGCGAGTGGGTT
>MU671065.1:23936-50971 GCA_026770625.1 Nicotiana glauca | reverse complement strand
TTTTGTAATTTTCTTTAAATTGTTCTAAAATGAATTAATACCTACTTAATACTAAAATGTGAAATTAAATTCCTAAATGCAAATGCATATTTTTGTATTTTTTATATGACTTAACATGCACAAATAACAGGCAAACAATTAACACAAAATTCACAAAAATTGTACAAATAAAGAGCAAATCATTTTTGTTTGAATTTTTGGGAATAACTCATATATAGGGCAAAAATCACGTGCTCACACATGTCTCAGTCTAGTCCTATTCAGTATTACTGTATTATTTAGCTCAGTGTGATCCAGTATTCCAGTATCATATAACTTAGTGTGATTCAGTATTTCACTATCATGTATTGCAGTATGATTCTCAGTTCCTGATTTTAAATCCCTAAATGTTGAATAGCTGTATTTGGGCCTGAGGTCGCAGTTAATGCTTTATGCATCTTTGGGTTTGAGGCCGCAGTTAATGCTTTATGCATCTTTGGGCCTAAGGCTGCAGTTTATGATTTATGCATTTTTAGGCCTGAGGCTGAAGTTATATATACGTATACTTGGGCCCGAGGCCGCAGTTTGTGCACAGATATATTGGGCCGTAGGCCGCAGTTTAATATAAAGATAAACAGGTTGTTCATCATTCAGAAGAGGGAGTATTCATATCCTTACTTCATTTGTTCGGTTCGGTTATCAGTTATCATTTCAGTTATCAGTTATCCGTTATCAACTATCGATTATCATTTCAGTTTCAGTTTTAACAGTTATAATTTCAGTTGTCAATTATCAATTCTCAGTTGTCAGCTCAGTATTAGTTTGAGCATTTATAATTCTTTCTTTCAGTTGCTTTATATACCAGTGCAATTCAAATGTGCTATGTCCCTTTTTGCCCGGGGCCTACATCTCACGATGCAGGTACTGATTTACAGGTTGACGATTCATAGCACTAGGATTCTCATACCAGCTATTTGGTGATCCCCAGTTCTTTTGGGGCATTATCATTACTTTACAGTCTTTCAGTATTTACAGATAGTCAGTATTTTCAATACTCAAATAGAGTCTTCATAGACTAGAGTAACAGTTAAACAGAGTCTCAAGTTTTTTATGTTAAGCTTTGTTTGCTGCAAATATGTTTCAGAAGCCGCATTAGTATTTCCACACTTTTATTTTTATCATTCAGACTTTCAGTATATCAGCATGTGTTAGTCAATCTTTTACATTTAGTATGTTATGATATCACATATTGATTCAGCCAGCCAGTTAGTTTGCCCGGTCACATGTAGTCAGGCGCCGAGTGTCGTATTATGTCCAGGCCCAGGTTCGGGGCGTGATAAAGCTTGGTATCAGAGCACTAGGTTCAAGAGTCCTAGGGAGTCTTTGAAGCTGTGTCCAGTGGAGTTTCTTTTATATGTGTGTGTCGGCCACTCATATAAATGGTTAACTACCAAGACATCTAGGATTGTCTCATTTCATTCTACTTTAGATTGTGCCATAAAGCTTAGAAAAATAGTTAATCTTCTCATCGTAGAGAATTCCAAACATATTGGATGCCCAAGCGACTTACAGGAGAAACCTATGGTCCTAGAGAGGATAATTGCCCATTGGGGTATAATTATGGAGCACAGGTTGGTAAATATGAGACTTGAGATGATGTTGAAAATGGGATGCAATGGATAATAGTACAGATTAGAGCATAACCTTATCAGAAAGTACAAAAGCAATTATCATGTCTTATGGTTATTCAGTATGCCAGTTATTAGTTATTCAGTTACCAGATCTCCACCTTCCATTGTATCAAAATTTCGGTGACTGGTGAGTACGGCGATGCCTACGGCTGCTAAGAGAAAATGTAAGAACAGTGATTGTAGCAAAATTGTCACATGTTTTAGGTCTGAATTAAGACCAAGACTCGCCGGATTGTGTATGAAGCGATTTATAAGATGATGGTATACTCTGAAGAATAAGTTTGTGTGTGGTAATCGTATGTGTTTTACCTTACAGAACAATTTCATTTTTAATTCTTAGCAATTTAGCCACAAGTTGGATGATGATAATTTAGATGTTAGACCCTACAGTATAGTAGGTTAAGAATTTGACCGCAACAAGCCTAGAATTGGTCATTATAGTTTTGGACCAAAAAAAAGACTAAGGGCGAAATTCCTAGCAGTCAGAAATGTTTGATATTACCAGAGAGGTATTTTTATTACGACTCATGCATATGACTAAGAAGATATGGTGTACGAAAATGAGAACATATAGCAACCGATATTGAAGTAGGTACCATTGTGAGATAAAGGATATGACAGTTCCCCTTAGGTTATGTGACTAAGTTATTACCCCGAACATTTATAGTTTGATATGATTTTGAAGTGTATAGAAATTTTGGGGGTTAGATATTCCAATTTTATTTAATACACAGGAAATTTCCCCAAGTGTGATCCATGTACATAGTACAAAAGAAAGATTGTGTGCGACCGTAGAATATGGTTGGATGGTGAGATAAGTTAGAAATAACCTTATGCTTAACTTTAGTTATTTAAAGTAGAGCAAGAAAACATGATGCTAGCAGGTGGTTAGTAAAATAATAGCAAATAAGTTTAGAGTAAATACAGTGAATTAGCAATTTCATCAGAGCTAGTAGATTAACACTAGTGAGTGGGTAAAAGTTTGAAACACCAAACGTATGTTAGAACCCAAAGAGTTTAAGTTAAATCCAAAGTACAGTGGCAGTGGGAAAAAATCAGCTACAGCGAGAGAGCAATCTATAGAAGAATAGCCTTTAGGAATTATCAAAATGTGGTTCCTCCAAGATTGACAATGTGAGCAGAGTTAAATTATTAAGATTGTGTATGATAAGTGTGAATACATTAGCTTTCCGTTGTGTCAATAATTTAGTTTTTCCCAGCTCAGAAGGATGCGCAAGTATAAGACCTTAGGTCTAAGGGATGAAGTGTAAATTTTTAGTAAGTCCGGTTATAGTATTGAAACCCGAATAGTTAGCATGGATATGAAAAATAAAATCAGTTTGGTAATGAGGAAAAATTGTATAATTACCTCAAGGAATATGTCTAGCATGTTTAAGAAACACAAAGTGAGTAGAATGACCACCGAGCTTAGTTATTGATGATAGAGTGATCACAGAAAAGCTATAAAATCATGCCAATTTACGTTTTATGAGGGTGTGCTATTGTACGAGACTCTAAAATTTAGAGTACATATCAAAGACAAGTTCACAGTAATACAATAAGCATTTTTAGGAAGTGCTTAAGAGGATAATCAATTGTGGGAAGTATAACTCATGATTGATATAGATAAGAGAACTCTGGTGAAAGAAGTTTACCGCTTAACCCAGCTATGAGTTCAATTTGCGTGCTCCAAAGATAGTGGAGTTGTTGTCTAAAATATGACTTGTTCCTCCTTAGTAGACAAAGTGAAGGAGAAATAGTTTGATGATCCCTACTTATTGTAGCTAAAAGAGGGGATCCACAGGCATAAGATGATGGCTTTTAAACAAGGGGAGATAATAGTACTTTGAGGTACCACGATAGATTGGGTATTCCAACCATAGATGGACTTAGTAAGGGAGGAAGATGTTAGAAGCCCATAATTACATGTACTCTATCCACCTAGGTTTCCCAAAATTATCATGATCTTAAGGAGATTTATTGGTGGACGACATGAAAAAGAAAGTTGCAGACTTTGTGGCCAGGTGTTTGAATTGTCAGCGAGTGAAAGTCGAGCAGCAGAAAACCAAGTGTTTATCTCAGAACACACACATCTTTTAGTGGAGATGGTAAATATGGACCTTATAATAGGATTATCTCGCTCATTTTGAAAACATGATTTTTATAGGCGAAGGGGTAGATTTTCAATTAGTTGGTCCGAAGTTGTCACGGCCCGAATTTCCCACCCTCGGGAGTCATGATGGCGCCTACTCGTAAAAGCTAGGCAAGCCAATCATTTAAATTAATTACCTTTTCCATTTTTAATCCTTTAGCAGTTGTGAATTTACAATACATAAACAACAGAATTAAATAAGTGGAAGAACGAATGTAGTGACTTAATTACAATAACGATACAATTCCATAAATAAAAGCTACCCGGAATTGGTGTCACAATTTCACAGACTATCTAAGAATACTACAAATATAGCTTCGAAAGAAAAATACAAAGTTGTTTCTGAAATACATAGAAGAAACAATATGGAAATAGAAGGAGACTCCAAGGCCCACGGACGCTTGCAGGACTACCTCGGGTTGCCTGGTGGACTGAAGGAAGCAACCTCCCTATGGTCCAACAGCTGCAGCATCGGGATTTTGCACAGTGCAGAGTGTAGTATCAGCACAACCGACCCCATGTGCTAGTAAGTGCGTAGCCTAACCTCGGCGAAGTAGTGACGAGGCTACGACCAGACTACCAAATAAACTTGTGTAGTTAAATCATATTCAGTGGAAAAATAAAGGCAGAAATTTATAGTTAAAGATAAGAAGGGGAAACATGCTGTGGGGAATAACAAGTAACAACGGAAAACCAACAGATAAATGTACAAAACACCACAACTCAATAATCAGCAAGAACCAGGAAATCAAAGACAAATGCACGGCATTACCCTTCGTGCTTTTACCTCACATAATCATGGCACGGAATGATCGTTCGTGCATTATCACTCATATCATGGCACATCATTGTACATCATGCGGTACGGCATCACCCTTCGTGCTTTTACCTCAAAATATGGGCACGACATCACCCTTCATGCATTAACGCTCTCAAAATCATACACGGCATCACCCTTCGTGCTTTACACTCTTCCTCAAACAAGAAACAAACACAATGTAATTTGGTCAAGGGAATTAATAATTTTTCAATAAAATCCCAGCAAGGGAACAATAGCATAACAACAATATCCCGGCAAGGGAAACAACATCATGAATAATAACATCCCAGAAAGGGAGACAATATCATAAACCTCTTCTTTATTCCACAATTACTTCACAATTCACTTTTCAACTTGAACCAACGCTCTACAATGTTCAATTATCAATAATACTTCCACAAGCCGTGTTCCACAATAGGAATCAGCATATAAAGCATGATCGATACGAAACGGAGAAACATTAAACATAGTATAAGACTCACGGACATGTTTGACACCAACGTATAAATACTTGTCACCATGCCTATGCGTCATACTCAACAATTAGCACGTAGCAATTAAGGCACGAATCCTAATCCCCCAAGCTAAGGTTAGACCAAACACTTACCTCGATGTCACAAAAATAATTCAAGCCTTAACTACCGCTTTACCTCTTGTTTCCACCACCAATTTGCTTGTATCTAGCCACAATTTACTTAAAGATATCAATAAATGCTAAATGAATCAATTCTAATGCATGAAAATAGGTTTTCCAATTATTTCCCCAAAAAGTCAAAAATTGTCCCCGGGCTCGCTTGGTCAAAACCCAAAATTCGGACCAAAACTCGTTTACCCATTCACCCCTGAGCCCGAATATATAATTGGTTTTGGAATCCAACCTTAATTTGAGGTCTAAATCCCCAAATTTCAATATTCTTAGGTTTTACCCAAAATTCTCAATTCCACCATAAAAATCCTAGATTCTAGGAAGAAATCTTGTAAAAAGAAGTTAATGAGTGAAAGAGATGAGTTAAAAATAACTTACTAGTGTTTTGGGGAAGAAAGAGTGGTTGAAAAATCACCTCTTATATTTTAGGGTTTTGAAAATTGAAAAATAGCTGAAGAGTCCCATTTATACACTCCTCTCAAACCCTCACCGTGCACCGCATGTAAAGGACCGCGGCTGCAGAGCTCCACCACGGAACGCGAAATATCGAGCGCAACCGTGAAGACATAGCCTTGCTCACCGAGGACCACATAAATCCAACCGTGGTTGCGAAGCTCCTACCCCGATCGTGAAGACCCCACTACGGACCGCAGAGCTTGGTTTCGGAGACCTGCAAATTTTCTCTGAACCTACAACTATCATGTTTAAGTCTAAATGCACTCCAAGACCTATCCAAAACTCACTTGAGCCCTCGGGGTTCCAAACCAAATATGCACCCTAACCTAAAAATATCATACGGATATGCTCGTGCGATCAAATCAAAAAAATAAAATCAACAACTAAGAATTAAGCCTAAAATTCATGAAACCACTTAAGAACATCAAAATTTCCAATTTTCTCAAATAAATGTCCGATTTATACTAAACGGTCTCCGATTCTTACCAAACTTCACATATTCAACTTAATTATTATTTCAAACTTGTATCGAGCTCCGGAACCAAAGTACGGGCCTGATATCATCAATTTCAAACATCTTTTCATTTCCAAAAACTCTTATGTTTTCAAGAAAACAATTTTCTTTAAAAATTCATTTCTCACGCTTGGAACCTCGGAATTTGATTCCGGGCATATGCCCAAGTCCCAAATTTTACTATGGACCCTACGAGATCGTCGGATCACGGGTTCGGGTCCGTTTACCAAGAATGTTGTCCAAAGTCAACTTTATTCAATTTTAAAAGCCAACTTCCTTATTTCATTAAGTTTTCACATAAAATCTTTCTGGAAATGCGCCCGGACTGTGCATGCAAATCGAGGTGAGAAAAAAGAGGTTTTTAAGACCTCGGAACACTGAATGTACTTTCAAAATGAGTGATGACCTTTCGGATCATCACATTCTCCACCTCTAAAATAACTATTTGTCCTCGAACGGACATAAGAAAGAAATACCTAAGTCGGAGAAAAGATGGGGATATCGGCTTCGCATATCGGACTTGGACTCCCAGGTCGCTGCCTCAACAGGCTGACCTCTCCATTGAACATGAACAGAAGGGAAACTCTTCTATCTCAACTGACGAACCTGCCGGTCTGGAATAGCTACCCACTCCTCCTCATAGTACAAGTCCTTGTCCAACTGGACAGTGCTAAAGTCTAACACGTGGGATGGATCGCCGTGATACTTCCAGAGCATGGACACATGAAACACTGGATGCACGGCTGATAAACTCGGAGGCAATGCAAGTCTGTACGCCACCTCTCCCACTCAATCAAGAATCTCAAACGGGGCAATGAACCTAGGGCTAAGCTTTCCCCTCTTCCCAAATCTCATCACGCCCTTCATAGGCGACACCCAAAGAAACACCCGCTCGCGGACCATGAATGTCACATCACGAACCTTACGGTCGGTATGACTCTTTTGCCTGGACTGAGCTGTACGAAGCCTATCCTAAATGATCATGACCTTGTCCAAGGCATCATGTACTAGATTCGTACCCAACAACCGAGCCTCTTCCGGCTGAAACCATCCAACCGGTGACCGACACCGCCTACCATATAAAGCCTCATAAGGAGCCATCTAGATGCTCAACTGGTAGCTGTTGTTGTAGGAAAACTCGGCTAAAGGCAAGAACTGATCCCACGAGCCTCCAAAGTCATTGACACAAGCTCGGAGCATATCCTCCAAAATTTGATTAGTGCGCCCGGACTGCCCATCCGTTTGATGATGAAATATTGTTCTCAACTCTACCGGTGTGCCCATTTCTAGCTAAATGCCCTGCAAAAATGTGAGGTAAACTGCGTACCTCGATCCAAAATGATAGACACGGGCATACCATGAAGACGAACAATCTCCCGGATATAGATCTCAGCTAACCTATCGGAAGAATAGGAAACTACCACCAGAATGAAATGTGCTAACTTGGTCAGCCTATCAACAATAACCCACACTGCATCAAACCTCCTCTGAGTCTGTGGGAGTCCAACAACGACGTCGATAGTGATACGCTCCCACTTCCACTCAGGAATCTTAATCTTATGGAACAAACCACCAAGTCTCTGATGCTCGTACTTTACGTGCTGACAATTCAAACATCGAGCCACATATCCAATAATATCCCTCTTCATCCTACTCCACCAATAATGATGCCGCAAATCCTGATACATCTTAGCGGCGCCCGGATGAATAGAGTAGCGGGAACTATGGACCTCCTCTAAAATCAACTCTCAAAGCCCGTCCATATTAGGCATGCAAACTCTACCATGCATCCTCAAAACTCCATCATCTCCAATTGTAACCTGCTTGGCACCTCCATGTTGCACCGTGTCCCTAAGGACACACAAATAGGGATCATCATATTGCCGATCTCGGATACGCTCAAATAATGATGAACGAGCGACTGTGCAAGGTAAAACACGGCTGGGCTCAGAAATATCCAACCTCACGAACTGATTAGCCAAAGCCTGAATATCCAAAGCAAGCGGTCTCTTACCAACCGTAATATACGCAAGACTGCCCATACTGATTGACTTTCTACTCAAAGCATTGGCCACCACATTAGCCTTTCCCGGATGATATAAGATGGTGATATCATAGTCTTTTAATAGCTCTAACCACCTTCTCTACCTCAAATTTAGCTCCTTCTTCTTGAACAAAAACTGCAGACTCTTGTGATCCACGAACACCTCACATGACACGCCATACAGACAATGCCTCCAAATCTTCAACGCATGAACAATGTCTACTAACTCCAAATTGTGAACTGGATAATTCTTCTCATGAATCTTCAACTATTGCGAAGCATAAGAAATGACCTTGCCACCTTGCATCAACACCACACCAAGTCCTATACGAGATGCATCACAATGAACTGTATATGGCCCTGAACCTGTAGGCAAAACCAATATTGGTGGCGTAGTCAAAGCTGTCTTGAGCTTCTGAAAGTTTGCCTCACACTCATCTGACCACCTGAACGGGTCACCCTTCTGGGTCAACCTGGTCATCGGGGCTGCAATAGATGAAAACCCCCCACAAACCGACAGTAATAGCCTACCAAACCCAAGAAACTCCGAATCTCTATACCTAATGTGGGTCTAGGCCAGTTCTTGACTGCCTTTATCTTTTTCGAATCAACCTGAATACCCTCTGGTGAAACAACGTGGCCTAAGCATGCAACTGAACTCAACCAGAACTCACATTTTGAAAATTTAGCATACAACTAACTATCTCCCAAAGTCTGAAGAAAAACTTTCAGATACTGCTCATGCTCCTCCCAGCTGTGGGAATAGATCAAAATATCATCAATGAAGACTATCATGAACGAATCCAAATAAGGCTTGAACACTCGGTTCATCAAATCCATAAATGTTGTTGGGGCATTTATCAACATAAATGACATCACCAAGAACTCATAATGCCCATAACGAGTGTCAAAAGCTGTATTAGGGACATCGGATGCCCTAATCCTCAACTGGTGGTAGCCAGATCTCAAGTCAATCTTTAAAAATACCTTGGCACCCTAAAGTTGATCAAACAAATCATCGATCATCGCAATGGATACTTATTCTTCATTGTAACCTTGTTCAACTACTGGTAATCTACACACATCCTCATTGATCCATCCTTCTTCTTAACAAAAAACACCGACCCACCCCAAGGCGAGACACTAGGTCTAATAAATCCTTTATCAAGCAAGTCTTGGAACTGCTCTTTCAATTCTTTCAACTTAGGCGGGTCCATATGATACGGCGGGATAGAAATGGGCTGAGTTCCCGGAGCCAAATCAATGCAGAATTCAATATCCCTATCGGATGGCATACACGATAGGTCTGAAGGAAACACCTCAGGAAACTCACGAACAACAGGCACAGAATCCATAGAAGGAACCTCAGCACTAGAATCATGAACATATGCCAAATTGGCCAAGCATCCCTTCACAACATACGCCGAGCCTTCATATATGAGATAACACTATAGGTAGAATGACCAAGAGTCCCTCTCCACTCTAAACGAGGTAAAACCGGCAAGGCTAAGATCACAGTCTTGGCACAACAGTCCAAGATAGCGTGGTAAAGTGATAACCAGTCCATCCCTAATATGACATCAAAATCAACCATGTCCAAAAGTAACAAATATACTCGAGTCTCAAGACCCCCAATCACAACTATACATGAACGATGGACATGCTCTACCATAATAAAATCATCCACCGATGTAGATACATATACAGGAACACTCAAAAAATCACTAGGCATGACCAGATATGGTGCAAAATAGGATGACGGATAGGAGTATGTAGATCCTGGATCAAATATAACTGAAGCATCTCTACTACAAACTAGAACACTACCTGTGATAACTGCATTGGATGCCTCAGCCTCAGGTCTGGCTGGAAGAGCATAACATCGGGGTTGGGCCCCACCATTCTGAACTACATCTCTAGGACGGCCTCCTGCTGGCTGGCCGGCCTCCAGCTCTAGCAGCCTGACCTCCACCTCTAATACCTCTACCTCCACCTCTAGCACCTATACCTCCACCTCTAGCTGGCTGAGCGGGCGGTGGAACACTTGGTGCCTGAACCATGGCACGGGAATCCTGGTGCTTAGAGCTGCTCGGTGCTCGATGGCAAAATCTAGCAATATGTTTCATAGCCAAAAGTTTAGCAAGCCCTTGGTTGCTGAGACTATTGAACCTGACAGCCTAAATGACCACTCTAAAAACTCTGGAGCGGAGGTGCACTGATAGGAGCTGGCAGTGCACAGTAGGATAGCTAATCAGAATACTGCATATGAGAACCACAGCCACCTGGAGTACTGTGAGAAGCCTAAAGTGATGAATGAAACGACTGGAATAATGGCCCCTACCAAAAGAATCTCTGCCTCCAGATGAGGTACCACTAAAACTGCCCAAATGACGAGGCCTCTTGTCATACCCCTAACCACTCCCCTACGATAGAACCATCTTAACTCTCCTAGCCATATTGGCCGCATCCTAAAAAGAAATCTCGCTCCCTATCTCATTAGCCATCTGTAATCAAATAGGCTGAATGAGCCCCTCAATGAACCTCCTCACTCTCTCTCTCGCTAGGAAGTATAAGAAGAGCATGACGATCCAAGTCAATAAATATGGTCTCGTACTGAGTAATAGTCATAGAACCCTGATGGAGACGCTCAAACTACCTCTGATAGTTCTCCCTCTGAGTGATAGGAAGAAACTTCTCCAGAAATAGCTGAGAGAATTGATCCCAAGTCAAAGCTGGTGACCCAGCTGCTCTAGCTAAACAATAATCTCTCTACCAGAAAAGTTGACCCCATTGGTCTCCACTATCCCCATGTTCCGATGAACCTCATGACAATTGTCCAAATAATCCTAGGGATGCTCAAAAAATGTACCACAAAATGTAGTAGTGAAGTGCTTGTTGAACCGGTCCAATCTCCACAAGGCATCAGAAGACATAGCTGGCCCCTCTCCGGTTCGTGCCACAACACCAGGCTGAATTACCCCAACTAGCTGAGCTGCTGGAGTCTGAAACTGGGGATCAATTTACTCCGGAGTGCCTGTAGTAGGAGTCTGGGCTCCTCCACCAGCCTGATATATGGGTAGTGCTACATGAATCAAGCATGCATGGGCTACACTCTCCATAAGGCCCACTAGACGGACCAGAGCATCCTGAAGTACCAGGGTGGCGATGAATCCCTTTGGGACATGAGTTGGTCCTGCTGGAACCTAATCGTCAAACTCAACCTGAGGCTCCGCCGCTGGTGCTGCTGCTCGAGCTCTAGGCTGAGCCCTGTCTCGGCCTCAGGCCCTAGCACGACCTCGACCTCTGCCCCATGCAGGAGCTGCTACTAGGGGCTCGGGCTACTGGCCAGCTGATCAAGCGGTACGTGTTCTCACCATCTGTGAAAGAATAGAGTGGAAGTTCCATTAGCATTAAGAAATGAAGTCGCACGACAAGAAAGAATAAATGTGAATTTTTTCCTAACTTTGTAGTCTCTAAGGATAAATACAGACGTCTCCGTACCCATACCTCAGACTCTACTAAGCTTGTCTGTGAATTGTGAGACATAAGCAAACTAGAGCTTTGTTATCAACTTGTCACGACCCGAATTTTCCACCCTCGGGAGTCATGATGGCGCCTACTCGTGAAAGCTATGCAAGCCAACCATTTCAATTAATTACCTTTTCCATTTTCAATCCTTTAGCATCTGTGAATTTACATTACATAAATAGCGGAATTAAATAAGTGGAAGAACGAATGTAGAGACTTAATAAAAATACAGATACAATTCCATAAACATAAGCTACCCAGAATTGGTGTCACGATTTCACAGACTGTCTAAGAATAAAGGTTTGAAAGAAAAATGATTTTGGAAAGAAATGGTCTTTGGAAAATTGCCTAGAGGGCTTCTTATTATGAATTTTTTGAGAAATGAGCAAAAATCTCGTCTAAGCTAGGTTTTACACAGCTATAGATGTCGCATTTGCGACCTAAGCTTCGCAAATACGAGAAAACCATCGAATTTGCGAGGTCTCTCACACTTCTACTTCATTCGCAAAAGCAAAGAAATGCTCGCAATTACGAGCTGAGCTGATCACAAATGTGATCAAATGATCGCAAATGCGAAGTCTGCCTTCCTCCTGTCCCCATCGCAAATGCGGAACATTGTTCGATATTACGAATGCTAGCCTTCCCAGCCACTCTACGCAAATGCAAGGAGTGGATCGTAAATGCAAACCCAACAGTGGTCACAAATGCAATGCTTGATCTCGCATTTGCGAGGTCTGAGGCCTGCAACAAAAATCTAATGCACTAGCAGTATTCTTAGTCCCATTTTCACTCCGTAGCCTAATTGAAACTCACTCGAGCTGTCGGGGCTCCAAACCGAACATGTACACACGTCTTAAAACATCATACAAACTTCCTCATCCGACCAAATTTCCAAAATAACACCTAGAACTGCGAATTTAGCACCAAACCAAATAAAATTCTCAAGAACACTTTGAAATTTCTATTTTCTCAACCGGGCATCCAAATCATGTCAAACCAACTCCGTTTCTCACCAAATTTCACAGACATGTCTTAAATATTACTTCTTCCATTTCAATTTATGTGAACCCATTTGACTGGGCACGGAGTTTAAGAAACGAGAGAACACTTTTGAACTTGTGGTGTAAAATGAAGCACATATATTTTATGTGGCTATAAATCATTGTATAAAGGTAAATTATTTCCAAATAGAGAAAAAGGTCATTCTTTTTGGCACGGACTAAAAAGGAAATAGGTTCACATAAATTGAAACGGAGGGAGTATAATGAACTTGTACCAGCCTCCAGAACAAAAATACGGACCCGATACCAATAACATCAAACATTAACAATTTCTTAAAAACCATTAAATATTCAGATTTACAATTTTTAACAAAAATTCATAACTCGGGCTAGGGACCTCCGAATTTGATTCCGGGCGTACGCCCAGGTCCCATATTTTGGTACGGACCCACAAGAACTGTCAAAACATGAATGCAGGCCCGTTTACAGAAAATGTTGACCGAAGTCAACTCAAATGAAGTTTTTAATCAAAAATCCCTATTTATATCAACTTTTAACACAAAACTTTCAGAAACACGCCCAGACCGTGAATGTATATCGAGGAGGGATAAAACGAGGTTTTAAAGGCTTCAGAACATAGAATTTAGTTTTAAATCATACGATGACCTATCAGGTCATCACATTCTTGTCGCGCCCCCTTTTTCTCGCGAAATCGGGCTATATGACATTTTTGGTTGGGACAACTCGTTCCTTTTGGGAAAGGGGTTTGCATTTTTTAAGAGTCTCCACCTAACGATTTAAGGTGCGTTAGGGCCCCTATAGGGTTCATGTAACATTTGGTAACCAAAGACAGAGTAAGGGCTTGAAATTATCCTAAGGGGAAGGTGTTAGGCACCCCTCAGGATCAACTAGTATGGTTCCCGACCAGACAGTTTTTGTGTGAATTTGTACAATTATGAAATAAACAAGTATGGCTCAAGCAGTAGGGGATTTAAGTTTAAATACACAAATGTTTGAAAAAATAGTTAATGAAAAACAAGATTTTGAAAAGAAGTACAATCTAAGCGTGTTTGTGAATATAAAGGGGTGTCCTAGGTTGGTTAGCCTATAGGATCACATCAGTACAATGCCCGATAATTACTCCTTAGAAAGGTTCTATGCGTGGCATTAGTGCACCGATCATCATATCCATGTCTACCCTTTCCTGCCTCGTGAAGGTTATTAAAGTGAGGGTTGGTCTCGACCCCTATTGCATGCTGCTACCCGTCCATTCCTATTAGTCCTGGAGGGATTTAGGACTCTTATCTTATAAAAGAGGGGGTTCTAGGAAGACCCTCAAGTTTAAAGGTAAAATACTAAGGCGACATACAATAAACAAGTAGGACTTCAATTAAGGGAAGCACGGAAGACGAATGAAAGGATCAGATATACCTCCACACACAGTACATATAAACAGCATGACTCATACACAATTAAGGTCTAAATTCAGATCCTAAGCATGGTATTTAAGTGATAACACAAAAGTCAGATTTATCACATGACTCAGAGAAGAAGTCCTAAGCGAGCTTCCCTACTAATTTTAACATGCTGACAGTTAAACATTAATCGCAAAGATGGTTCTAGTTTTTGTTTTAAAATTAATTACCTAAGACTTGCCAAAGCGTAAAATAATATGTAGCAGTTACCAAAATTATTTAAAAATTTTGGAATTTACTTTACCTAAAGCATGTTGTTCTAAATATTGCAAAGACATGCAGGGGTTGTGACTAGTTTCACATAAACAGGATAATCAAACATGAGACTGTTTTATATCCTTTTTCATGCATCAGTAGTTTAACTAGGTGTGACTGAGTGAGTGTGAACAAGATCCTAAAATAGGGTATCTAACGTGTACATATGAAAATTCAGAATGACTGCAAAATTCCTAAAACATAATTTCTAAATGCCCAAAGAGTTACAGCATGACTTCAAGACGTGCAGGAGCGGCAGTTTTATATTGATGTTGTTATTTAACCTAAAGCAGGATTTCTAAGTGGTAAAGTGATGCCAAATGAGATGCTGAAATAGTAGAACCTAAGAAGCATGATTTCTAATACATGATATGCTTTGCATGTATTGGTCCTACACATGGATTCTAATGAACGCACAGGAAATGTAAACCTAAGACATGGTTTCTACTCATTGATGCTTATAACATATATAACTACCCTCCCCTTTTCACTAGCCAACCCCAATACTTGTTTACAATAGATTATTACAGACCAATACTGAAATGAATTACATAACTAGAAAAATGAAAATAAAAAGTTACACTATAGAGAGCCTGGAAACAGACCCAGATTTTTAGCACCCGATTAGGACTTCCTCCCTGAGTTATATAATAAATCACCTCAAATGCCAAGATTGTTCCATAGCCTTTCTCATATCTGGGTGTTTCAAAGTTCCCTAAGGACCTCAAGGGATCCTGGGCAGTGCTCACACCCAGATTTCATGGCCAAGACAGAGCAAGTGCAATATAGAAAGGCCAGCTTTTTTGTGTCCAAGTTTAGAGGGAGCTCAAGGGTCCCAAGGCAAGGCTCACACAAAAGGGGCAGAACTTAGTAATCTAAGAGTAAAGTGAAAGTGCGGGACGCATGTTTGAAAGAAGTTTGTTAAAAACTGGACTGAAAGGTCCATTTTGAAAGCAGTTAGTAACAGAGATGGTTGAAAAGAGTTGGATTAGTAAAATATAGTTCAAACACTTCAGGGTAAGACGACACATAGTAAGTGAATGAATTCAGTAATCACACATGGGTTAAGGGGGTTTGGGGATGCATATACATTGACTGTAGACACCTGACCCCAGCAGGAGTATTAGGACTGGTATGGACATACTTAGAGATAGTTGGACACTGGCATAATCACAAACCAATCATGAACACATAGAGGATGGATAGGGAATTTGGGATTCACATAGTGGTAAGTACACAGTAGGTAAAAGAATACAATTGTCCAGGCATGCTTGAATCACACAAAGGGAATACATGAATTTAAAGGGAGGGGAATCATATCAGCATGCTTAGATACAGACTTCACAACAAAACAACAAGTAAAAGCAGGCCAAAAATAAAGGAAACTGAAGCAGGAATAGAAACATGTTGTTGTTGAGACTTTAAATTAAACTAGGACATACCAGTGAAGATAGGGGTAAGCAAAATGAAAGAACCAAGGTTACAGATGATTAGCCTTGGCTTGCAGCCGGCTAATAGTAGTAGAATAACACAAAGTTTTTTTAAGTAAGAAAGGGGTTTTTTGAAAGCCAAGTTAATGAAAGACTGAGGCATTTATAGTTTGAAAGCAGGTAGCAAATAAGGTGAAAACCAAAGTCCATCAATAATTAAGGAACTAAGAATCAGTCAGTCAAAAAATCAAGGCCAGTATTCCCCTTAAATCAAGGGAATCAAATCAAACGGGAAGATTCAATATCATATAAGGCAAGAAGAAAAATTAGTGCATGCCTAAATAAGGAAGGAGACAAAATTCAGTAGCATAGAGTAGTCGATTAAGACCAAATTCATAAAGCCTTGATTAAGGACAAAACTTTGTAGAAATAAGTATCATAGCAAATATGGTAAGGAAATCAGTCAACTTAACAGATAGGGCAAAGCTTTTAGGGTTTTGAAAGAAAATTTTTTCAATCACCATCAATTAAGGAAACAAGAATCAATCAAAAGGGAGTCATGACTCTGCACTTTCAACATATAAATAGAGGAGGTCCACAGACGTAGCAGGAAAACATATTCGAAGCATAGTCACTAAAAGAAGCAAGAGATGAACAAACAAAGTGAGCATAGTCACACAGAAGTAACCTAAGTAGTCTAATCACAGGAATCAAGTAAGCAGGCTAACACATAGAAACGAAGTAAAGAAAGCATGCTAACACTCATAAAAGCAAAGTAAGGAAAATCATGCTAACATTCATAGAAACAAAGTAAAGAAAATATTAGAAAAAGGGTTTTTAACAGAGTCAAGTTAAAAGCTGTAAGAGCACAAAATCGGTCAAAACAAACAAGGAAAAAAGGTTTGATCATAAAGAAATCAGTTAGAACATGCGTAAAAGAACTCCGAGGAACCCTAGTTTTCAGAGAGAGTAAAACAGTTCAAAGTAAAGGATCTTTCAGAAGAAACTCAAGAACGAGAAAATCATAGAAGGAAACAGGACCAAAGCATAAAAAAAATAGCACAGCTCTTGAAAGATTCAGATGAGAGTTAGGGTTTCACAAAGGAAACCCAAATAAAATCGAAAGAACCTGCTGAAACTTCACAAAACATAACACATATGGTGTGATTTTGCTTAAAATCACATTTTAGAGAAGCCTCGAACACAAAATTAGAAACCCTAGGTCCAAATCGGCATGGCCAAGGACCCATAAAGGTCTTAGAGATGATGAGCAAGGCGATGAGAGACCCATTGGAGGCTTAGGAGTTGAGGGTTGGACCGGAAAAGGCCGGAGAATGAGGCGGCGGTTGAAGACGATTAGGGTTAGGTCAAGAGAGAAGAGATGAGATGAGAGAGTTTGAGGGTGGCTGCCTCTGAATTATGAGACTAGGGTTAGGGGTCGGGTGAAATTAAAAAGGAAAGGGTGTGTTTGAACCGTTGATCTAGGAGATCAAGGGTCCGGATTTAACCATGTAAATGGGTTCTAGGTTTGGTAGGCATTAATAGGGTATGGGTCGGGTGATTTGGGGGTGGAATTGGGCTGGAAAGGGGTCCAATTTTGGCTATAATTGAAAGCCAAATTTGGCTGTTATTTAAATAGCCAATTTTCCCCTATTTAATTTATCAAAAATAATAGGTAATTTTGAAAAATAAACTAAGGTGCCAAAAATTATTTAAAATACATAATTAACAATTTAAAAATACAGGGTCCAATTTACGTATATAAATTATAATTATATCTTAAAATGGGCCAACATTGCAATTATATGCAATTTAGCTTTAAAAATACTAAATATAATTGTAAAAATATCTAAAAATTAACTTAGCCATATCTTGGCATAAATATAAAAATCCAATAGATGAATTATCAAAACAATAATTTTGAAAATAATTATTAGGGATTTTACAGATAAAAAGGGAGAAAATAAATCAATTTAATCCTTTAAATTATGGGAAAACTTATAAAAACCTTGGGCATGCTTATATATGCATATATATGCTATTTTGAAGGTATTTTTGCATATTTAAGACATATAGAGAAAAATTGGGTATCAACAATTCTCCACCTTTAAAACAATTGTTCGTCCTCGAATGGACATAGAAAAGTACCTGACCTGGGGAAAAGTGGGGATGTCTACTCCACATATCGGAATCGGACTCCCAGGTAGCTACCTCAACAGGCTGACCTATCCACTGCACTCGAATTGAAGGATAACTCTTAAATCTCAACTGACAAACCTGCCAGTCTAGAATAGCTACGACTCCTCCTCGTAGGTCAAACACTTGTCCAACCAGACAGTGCTAAAGTCTAACACGTGCGATGTCGTGATACTTCCAAAGTATGGACACATGGAATATTGGATGGATCGCTGATAAACCAGGTGGCAACGCAAGTTTTTAAGCCACCTCTCCCACTCGATAAGAATCTCAAAAGGCCCGATGTATCTAGGGCTCAACTTGCCCTTATTTTCAAACATCATTACACCCCCCATGGGTGACACTGAGCAACACTCTCTCTCCGACCATGAATTCAACGTCACAAACCTTACGATCGAGATAACTCTTTTGCCTGGACTGAGCTGCGCGAAATCTATCCTGAATGATCTTAACCTTATCCAAGGCATCATGTACCAAATCTGTACCCAATAGCCGAGCCTCCCCCGGCTCAAACCTGTTGATACCCAATTTTTTCCTAAGTATTTTTATACTCAAAATACTTTCAAAATAATATATATATACATATATGAGCACACACAAGAGTTTTGGTACTTTACCAAATTTTTAATAATTTTTAAACCAATTTATTGCCTATTTGTTATACCATAAAATCCAATAATTATTCCCAAAGTTATCATTTTGGGGGACAACCTATTTTTTATTCTCATATTTACACAAAAATATGGCTAACATGAGTTTTGCATATTTTTTAAAAATTTATTTAGTATTTTTTAAAATTAAATTGCACATAATTGCAATATTAGCCCCTTTTAAGATTTAATTGTAATTATATTTATAAAATTGACTCCAGTATTTTTAATTTGATAATTATGTATTATTAATCATTTTAGCACATTTGATTTACTTCCAGAAATTATTTTTCTATTTTTATAAATTAAACAAGAGAAAAGTGGCTATTTAAAAGTTAACCCTTTTGCATTTCAATTTTAATCGGAATTGGGCCCCAATCTCAGCCCCAAATTGAACCCAATTCCCTAACCCAATTTCCTAATCCACCCAACCCAACACCCAATCACCCGAACCGGCCCGTGTCCCTTTTAACCATTGATCATTTTGATCAACGGCCCAGGCTCCCCCTTACCATTTTTAATTCTAAACGACCCCTCAAACCCTCCCCATTCTCTAAAAGACCGCCACCTCTAATCCCTCGTCTCTCTCAAACGCTCTCACCCACCTGAAACCCTAATAGCCGCCTATCCCCTTTTCGACCTCAAATCACCGGAATCCATGGCTAATCTAACCATGGACGACCTCTACTAACCACCTACTGCTCCCATACGCCTTCTCAATGAAGATTTGAGGCTAGACCTCAAGGGTCTTCATCCAGATCTTGGTCGATTCGATATTCTTTGGCCGTTTTTGGCCTTGCTCCGACGTATCTTGGCCTCTTGAGCCTGGATTCGACCTTATCAACTCAAATCCGTTCTCGTGACTTCTAAGCCTTTCTTGTCCTTTAGGGTTCTCAGAAGCCCTAGCCTATTCGAGGTTCCTTTTCATTTATTCTTTTAGATCTGCGCTAGATTTATGATGTTGATAACATTTTAGAGTTTTTCCCCAAATTTCCTCTTTCAAAACTGTTCAGATCAATTTTAGGGTTTTCTGAAAATGGCTCCTAAAATGTTTTCTGATTCTTTTACTCTCCCTTATATGTGTTTATGCTCTTTGTTTTATTTCCTATTATGTTCGAGGTTGTTCTCTTATTTCTTACCGTATTTCTACAGAGATTCTTTTACATTCTGTGTTCACATGCTAGCCTAGGTTGTTGACTTACTTTTTGCTATATCTGTTCAGGCTCATGCCTTAGTTTTGTTTCTAAAGTTCCACTGATCATGTTCTTGACTACCTTTGTCTTAACGCTCGTGGTTTTCTCTTGTTTCTATTTGTGCATGTCTGCATATCTCTGTGACCTTTTGTGACATTCTAGAACTTGCATGTCAGGAATCTTGGTTTCTTTTGAGGTTTCTAAATGTTTCATCTAAGGTTATCTGCTATGTGTTTTGTCTGGTTCTCATCTCTAAATTGGTTTAACCTCGCATGCCTAATGTTTGTGAGCTCTTTATATACACTGAATGTCCCTCTAAAATAACCATAGATTCGGGACTAATTTCAGACTTCCTTGTGTAAACATGATTGATTATTTCCTTGTTTTATTTGAAAAAAAATTTTAACCTTTCGATTCCCCTATTTCTGACTTGGTTCAGGGGCAATTTTGAATCCCCGATTCCCTGATTTACTACGTACCAATTGATTTACTTTGTCCTTGCCTTATTTACTTGACCGTGTATTTCAAAATTTTCTTTCCTTAATTAAAACCCCTAAGTATTTACCCCTTATCTGTATGCTATGCACAATATACTTACTTGATCTCCTTCCTTAAATAACTCTTGCCCTTTATCGTTCAAATCTAAATTCCTCAATTAAAGGGATTTTCCACTACTGATTGATTCTAATTGATACATGGTTATTCTCTTACCTTGTTCCCTGCCTAATTTCAAACTATAAATACTCTCCTCCCTTCTCTTTGAACACACACGAACACAAAACGCAATCTGAGTTCACAAGTCACTCTCACTTAAAAACTCTCTCTCTCTTTTACTTGTGCTGATGTGGACTTTGTTTACTCTACTTTCTCCTGCACTCTTTTGCTTCTCTACTGGTATGTCTCAGTTAGTTTACATGTCTCCACCACAATGTGTTTACTTCTGCCAACTTCTGTCCAATTCTTTTAGTTGACATTTGTTTCTAGCATATTGTAACATGTTCCCTCTCTCCTTTGTAATTCAGTATTTAAATTATGTATGCGTCCTGTCAGTTGCTTGTCATGAATTTTATACTTTATGAATCCTAAACCCTCATACCCCTTTATATGTGAGTTATGGTTCAGGGCATGACAACACTTTAATATTGTTGTCCATGATTCTGGATTTGATTCTTTGAATCCCAAACTCAATCAGTTCCCATTCCCTTTCCTCCTTTATGTGTTTTTGTGCTTTAGACTTGGGTCTAGCGGTGTCCTAATCACTGTCCAGACCCTGGTCTGACCTTCAAGGGTCTGCTCTTAATTTGTTTGACCAAGCAGGTGATCAGGGGTGTGCCATCCTACTCTGTGGCTAGGTATGACCACAACCTGTCATGGCTCCCCAATCCCCCTTTCACTTTGCACGTACTCTTAGCTATTAAGTTTTGCCCCTCTCTTGCAAGCCATGCTTTGGGACCCCCTGATCTCCCTCTGATCTTAGATGCCTGAGAGCTGGCTCTTCCACACTGCACTATTTCTATTCTAATGGTATCTTGGGTGTAATCAATGACGGGAATCCCTGAGATTCCTTGGAACTTTGAAACACCCTGGGTAAAGAGAAGGCTTTGGAAATTTGGATCCCGAAAGTGGCTCAATCGCATATTATTAGACATTAAGGTTGAATTAGGCTACTCAGATCTAGATGTTAGCCTCTGATGTATTTTTTCTACATTCTGTAATAACTTGTATAAACTCGTGGAGTATAGTAAAGCGATGTGGGAGGGGTCTTTACTTTCTTGCATCAAAAGGGGTAGAAATCATGATCTTAGGACTTTATCATTTAACCATCGAGAGATCCTGCCTATAGGACCATTTTAATCACATAGAAAGCATGTCTATAGGACTTAACACTCACTTTCTACAATTATGCATATAGAAATCCTGCCTATTGGAGTTTAATTTTTTGCAAATTTATAGGTGTCATGCCTATAGGATGTGCATACGCATGACATTAGGCAAACTTTAGGTTTAATAAACAAGCATCCGTCCATAAGTTTATTAACAAGTTCTGTAATCAATAACTTGAAGATATCATGTCCATATGAGCTTCTTTTGAATCAAACTCGCTTAGCCTGTTTAACAGTTGTAACAATTGATTAGCCGTTTCTTATACGCCTAAGTCAGCACATGTTTTCCAAAACGTAGTCTCTAATAAAACTTGTTTCAAATCAGTGTATACTTTTCCCTAAAATCTATTTATTTAACTGGCATATCTTATCTGAAATTCCTTCTTTCTAATATTCTACCAAAACGTGTTTTCCAACTCAATTTCTGTCTTTTGAACTCGTCGTTTTAAATCAGTTCCGCAACTAACTCTTTTCTTTAGATAACTCTGTCCCTTCTGGAATTTTCAAAACTTTTCTTTTTTTGTGTTTAACCATAATCAGGCAGTTTGTTTTCCTTTTTGAACTAGTTTCTAAACGTCTGCAGCATACCCTTTTTCTTCAAGACTCTTCTGCATAATTATCTTCTAAAATCAGTACTTTCTTAAATCAACTCGCGACTAATTCAGTGCCCTAATCTCTGACAACTGTATCTGAGTTGCCTAATGTAGACTTTCTGTCCAAATATATCTGTTGAACCAGTCCGCTCACTGCTTAATTTTAATCTAAGACCAAATCAGTATTTGTCAAGGCATGCTAAACTATATGATTATTTCATTTCTGGGGTTTATTTGAGCCTTATTTGCTTGTTTATTCTTCCCTTTATTTGATACTTGTTTTGAATGTTGAGCTAGAATTTTATCCTTTAAACTCCACAAAGGCCTCTATCCCTTTCTTTCCTTTTAGGATTAGAAGTCCTAATACCCCGGGACTGATAGGATTGGGACGGGTAGTAGCATGCGATAAGTAAACGATACTGTTCCGCACTTTAATACCTTAACGGGGTGAGAAGGGTAGACATGGAGATGATGATTACACGATGACACTATGTGTACAATTGGATACCAGTGTTGTACGAATGATCCATGTAATGTATAAACCTAGGATCCCCTCTCCTTTTATTAGTTTAACAATTTTTTTTAGAACTTTAAAAGCTATAGCGCTTTCAGCTTCTATTTCTCACATGATTTTTGGTTTGCTTGCACTAATTTCTTGACTTCTTCCCTCTACTTGCACATTTCTTTTAAAACTAAACTGCTCCCTTTTTGAATTTCAGCACTTCTTTTAACCTTTTTGTGCTTCCTGTTTTACTTGTTAGTTTATTCGCATTTGCACTTAAAGTCACAAATTGTAGCATGGCAGGGAACCACACTAGTGGATCTTGAGAGGTGCCTAACACCTTCCCCTCAAGATAATTTCAAGCCCTTACCCAAAACTCTGGTCTGCATCTTTAATTCTTCTAAAAGTGTCCTAATGCACTATAATCATTAGGTGGCGATTCTCCAAACTCAAAAAACCCAATTCCCAAACGGGATAAGAGGGTTCTTCCCGAATGTCGTGAACCCGATACTGCGAGAAAAAAGGGGGCGTCGACAGCATGGCGACTCTGCTGGGGATATCTTTAGGCTTTTACCATTGCATGCTATATGTGACTTTACCGCTTTCTTTATTGCTTTTGTTTAATGCCTTTATTTGAAACTGACTTGTTTCTCTGTTTCTTTTTCTTTAATTACTTTCATTTACCGCTTTTCCATCAATGTTGTTGTAATTTTTTTTTTTTGAGCAATCATTGTAAACTTTATTTTATGAACGTGAAAATACATGACAATATGTTTCATTCTTGTAAATTGCATTTTTCAACATCATGTTCCACTCGTGCCAAACAAATACTATAGCAATGCTTATAATGAGTAGTTGCGCGCTTCCAATACTATCACCCCCTAAATTTGGCAAAGGCATATTTGCGGTAAAACTAGTCGATCAGCGGTGCAGGCGATGGTTCCGCGCCTTTCCCTCTTGAGTTGTCCGCTCAAAGGTACATGTCTAATACCCCAATAGAAACCTTATTCCATTTAAATTTTACATGCATCATGGTCAAACCTAGCCGAGTCAGTTATGTTGTCCACGTAATGACTCATTAAGATAGCCTTGTCCAAAGTCCACCGGGTTTCCTTGAAACCCAAACGGACACCTCCATGTTCTGTCCATTTATTTGGAGAACCTAAGTGCTTGCTATGCTAATTATTGATTTAAATAGTTGAGTCTGGTGGGGGTAAGGGCCTAACACTCTGTTTTACAGAAAATGAGGAACGAGATCCCCAGATTTGGCATGGTAACCAACATTCATCCAAGGTTGCTAAACTGGTAGAACGACCTCCATTCTAGTGATCAAAAACTCATCCACAAGTACTTAGGGAATCTGCTTCTCTTCTAGAAATTCAGCCTAACTACAGAATCATAGAGGCTGCAACATTGTTCTGGGATAGTGACAAGTCTGTGTTCCGCTTTGGTGATCTTGAAATAACTCCTTTACTTGAAGAGATAGGGGGTTTAGCTGGAATTCCTTGGGAGACTCCGAGTTTGCTTAGGCCAGAAAATCGCAAAGGAAGGGGTTTCCTTAAGATGATGGGACTGAAGAAAAACCCATACTTAACATGTTTGAAAGACTCCTACATCCCATTTGACTATCTATACGAGAGGTACGGCCATAGCAAGTCATACCGCACCTATTCAGATGAATTTGCTATCACCTCATTGGGGCATGTCCATAGAACGGTCTTTGTCTTCATGTTTTGCTTTTTGGGGATGATCGTGTTCCCTATGAAGAAGGCAAGGATCCATACCAGACTAGCCATGGTAACCAAAACTTTGATGGAAGGGATTGGTGGGAAAACTTTCAGTATAATGCCCATGATTGTCGCCGAGATATACCGTGCCTTGAACAAATGTCAACAACAAGGCAGCCATTTTGAGGGTTGCAACTTATTACTTCAGCTTTGGCTCATGGAACACCTCCAAAAAGGGGAATATCGACAAGAGATCCTACGCAGAGATTGGGATGATTATATCGCCTTCCATCAGCCAAGGCGTATGAATTATATGCCTAAAATGTTCGCTCAGCCGGAGGACGCCAGAGGATGGGTAGAATAGTTCGAAAATCAGAAAGAAGACCAGGTGCAATGGATGTTTGAGTGGTTCCCCATGGATGAATTCATTGTTCGATTCCGAGATACGCTGTTTCTCATACTGATTGGTTTGAGAGGGACTTATCCTTACGTTCCTCTCCGAGCCATGAGGCAAGCTAGAAGAAAACAAATCATACCAAGGGTCGATAAAAAAAGTCACCTCAGGGCCGATTTCCAGGACGACGATAGCCCTCACAGGTGCCAAGCTCAGCATTTGTGGCATTGCAAAATCGTTTTGGGGAAAGAATCCACTGAGCCAGACAGGTACCATGCCGGTTGTGTGTCGCATTATTCAGGTTGGTTAGAAGACAATGACATGGGTCAGCCGGGATTCGTTCGAGGTCACAGAATTATTGACGAGCACGCTGAAGCACGGGTTAAGTATAATCAACTACGCAAGAGAATTCGAGAGTGTGAAAGTGAGCATCGGGAAATACAAGAAGCCCATCAGAAATTGATCGAGGAGTGGAAAGAAATGGCTGTCAGTGCCAACAACCGGCTAGGGTATTTGGAGCAGGGTCTAGTAGAGTCGAAAACTGCCAAAACGCTGAAGGAAATGCAGGCGGACATCTGGCCCGAGCCTACTTACTGCTAGGACTACGCTAGTTGGTGGAGCTGTTAGAGGGAGACAAGGATGCCAAATCTGGGGAAGGTCCTTCTGGGACCAAGTAGTTAGGAGTCCTTTATTTTGCCTTAATGATGTAATAAGGCCAATGGCCACTAGTGACATTTACTTTCTGTTATTTAGAGCCGTTTTGGATTCGTCTTATTTTTATTAATAAAATGAGGCATTTAGCATTATAAGTTCTCCAAAACTATTTGTTGCTAGGCCTACCTCGGGCACAACAAGGCACCAAAATTAGAACACGATTTATATTCCCGCACAATGTGTTTAAATACTGCAATATTTTTCCTCATGACCCGCACTAACTCGTTACCTTTTTGTTTTTCTTTTATTTATTTTTTTTTTATTCCCCTCCCCCAAAGGTTAGTTCGTGCATTCTGGCACCATCAGCATACTCCACAAGATCCAAGGGCCCTCCACCTCCTCCTCCTCCGAGTCCTGTCCGGAACAAGAACAAAGGTAAAATGGGAGATACAAGCACCAGAAAGGAGATTGAGATTCCTAAGGGTACCCCGGTTGCTAAGGAAACTGCTACACAATTGGAGCAAAAGCTGTTGAAATTTTGATAAGAACTGGATCAGGTTCGAAATTTGGCAAACCTATCATTTTCCCTCACCGCTTCTGATGTCAATACCCAGAATCCCGCACCTCCAAAAAATACCCCACAACCACAGATACAACCCACTCATACCCATCACTGCAACACATGCCACACTCCAAATAAAACTCCACTACTCATTCCCGAGCCACTAAACACCACCAATGACCATCTCCACAACACTCCTATTTATGTGGATATTGTACCCCACTACACTCAACCAATCTCAAATGCACCTGAGTGTGATGACAAAGACTCCCTTATCAGGAACTTAGCAGCAGAACTCAAGAAATTGACCAGCCGAGTTCAGGGCGTGGAAGGTAACAAAGGTATCGAGGGGTTAAATTATGAAGACTTATGCACTCAACCAGATGTTGAACTTCCGGAGGGGTACAAACCTCCCAAGTTCGAAATGTTTGATGGGAACATGAGATCCCAGAGTCCACCTGAGAACCTATTGCGATAAGCTAGTTGGGGTTGGAAGAGATGAGAAGATCCATATGAAGCTCTTCATGAGGAGCCTGAAGGAAGATGCACTATCCTGGTACATCAGTCAGGACCCCAAGAAATGGACAAGTTGGGTAGGATGGCATTGGACTTCATGGATAGATTCCGATTCAATACAGAGATTGCACCGTATGTATTCTACACATAGAATTTGAAAAAGAAACCCACCAA